>OVBB01000294.1:0-30063 GCA_900406415.1 Isatis lusitanica
GCTGCTATCACCCTCCTCCGTCTTCTGACGCTTCGGTGAAGGAACATCGGACTTAGCTATCGCTGGAGTCATCACTGGATCGGGGAACAATCGGCGAAGCAAACCCTAGCTTTCTTCTCGACTCTTCTTCTTGTACTATTTCGGGAAAAAAGGGTACAAATCCTTTCATACACGTGTACAAATTATTAGACGTCAAAACACATCAATTTTAAAAATTAGAAAACCAATCTAAAAGAATCTTTAGATAATATGTTGAGAGACATCAAAAATTAAAATAATGTATGTTAACCTTCCTCTTGTTTATCTCCGAAATTCTTGGAAGCTAGCTATTAGACGACAAAAACAATCTCGTAGAGAGAAAACATAACTGCAGAGGCTTGGTTCGCTTTGGATTAAAATTATAGAAAGAAGATAAAACCCACATTCATTTCTGTAAATTTTGAAGATTCGTGAAAACCTAGTTGAATCTTTGAAGCATCATGTTTTAGAAGAAAGGCTTCGTGTGTGGCAAAACATCTGTGTCCAATCACCATTGTCCTCCATGGGTTGGACAATGAATTGCCCTTTAAGTTCTTTGCTCACATATATCTTCCTCTCAAACTTTGAACTACAAGCAACTTTCAGTCTTCCATATTGTACACTTGTCGATCGTATGACTTTTTTATGGTCCAAATCTTTTGCAGCGAAACTACCCTTTCTTCGTCTGCTTCATCTCAACTTCAACATTGTTATTCTCCATGATTATTCTCTTTCTCTCTCTCTGCTTAGAAATAAAACTGTGAAGCTTGTGAAATGCCCTTTGAGGTCTACCTGTTCTGTTTTTCTTCTTCTTTGATGAATGCACTACCACCCAATGTTACCAAGCAACTCACCAAGGAACTGAAGAGTCTTGACGAATCTCCTCCAGATGGCATCAAGGATGTGGTAAATGACGAGGATTTCTCCCAAATATGTCCGGACATTGAAGGACCAGGAGAACAATTATATCCCTATCAATTTCATTCTTGAATGATTTAAAGTAACATGTTCTTCTACCTTAATTGCACACAGTTGGGACTCCTTATGAGAACGGGCTTTTCTGTATGAAGTTGGCATTGTCGCATGATTTTTCAAGGATTCTTTGAACACTACTCTGTGTTTAAGTTTTTAGGTTACAAAATATCTTGTTCCAAGTAGATAGATGAAATATACCAAATTTGAGACAACTAGTCGATGACATCAACTAGAAGAAAAAAAAGCACATTTGAGCTAGCTGTTTCTGTAAACATGACACGTTCAACCCTTTATTATATCAAGTAACTAACACCAAATATGAATATTCGAACAACAAAAATGAATAAATTCTTTATTGCATTTAGTAAATGTGGCAGGATCAATTATGTATATATTATGGTAGTACATGCATGTTCACTCCGTGTGAAGCAAACCGCCGTAGAAAGGAATATCGGTCTGAGGCAACCAAGTGTCTCCCAAAGTGAAATTGTACACGGTAAAGTTCATGGCTTGTGCCAAGTTCAATAGGCTATAACCTGACCACTGCACCCTCTTGCTTGTATTAGCCCCCGGTCCAAAGTTGTCATATTCACCATATGAGATCGTATCTAGTCCGGTTGTACCATTCCATTCTAGCCATCCGACTGGTTGGATAGCATCACTGATGTATGATTGGATGTATACCGTCCTCGAGTAAGGCTTCCATGGCCTCCCAAGAAATGTCATGGCCGGCTTGGGGTCAGCCGCGAGGTCCGGGGCGGCTCCAATAGTACAATTGATTATGGAGATTCCGGTTTTTTGGTTTGGATCGGTTCTTCCATGGGCTGTTACTGCATTTTTCTGGTTTACCATTGGTTTTCGAGCATATATATTGCAGTTTTGAAATACAGCAGCAGCATTTCCGAAAATAAAATCTACTGTACCTGTAACAAAAAAAAAAATAATGAATCAATGATTCGAAAATATCTCCTTGTATTAGTTTGGAGTTAGAAATATATGATATACCATACCATATATGTCGCATTCGCGGTAAAATTGTCTCAAAGAATGGACGTAGAGAGTATCTTGATAGCCTTCGAAGCTACACCGATAAAATGTTGATCCGTCCGCATTATTTCTCACGGCCACGGCCTGGTGCTTCTCCGGTCCAGCTGTGTTTCGGAATGTCACATCAACTGCAACAAATCGGTCTCCCACCACCGCTACAAACACCAGTGAAACCACAGTTAATTTCGTATAGATTCTAAGAAATATATATTTAGGAGTCAAACCATTCCGAATGTAAGGAAAGAAACGAAAATACTTTACCAAAGCTTGAAGAATTATAAGTAGTCCAGCCATCAATAAAACTGTGGTTTCCAGTAATTATGGTTTTATTGATTCCATCTCCAATAAGCATTATGTTCCTTTTTTTATTTGAGATGACAATATATTCTTCGTAAAGACCTTCCCTTGCATAGATGACGAAGTAGCCTTCCTCCGGAAATGTGTGGTTAGGTGCGGCCGCGACGGCCTCAGTTATAGTGGTGAAGTTATCAGTTTCGTATGGACCGACGATCACTGCTTCTCTTACGAGGATCGAGCCACCGCTCGTTTCCCCTAGCTCACCTAAATTCCTATCGTTCCTACATTCCTTGCTCTTATCGCACGTTTTGCGTAAAACCTACAAAATTATAATACTCTATCGTTACTTTTTAATACTTCAAATAATGGTAAAATTTTGCACATATTTTTTTGAAAAGGAAAAAGAATGCACATTTTCGTACACTAATTGTCGTGTTCATGCTAATAAAAGTAATGAACATGTTATAAAAAGTGATGTACGTAGATGAATCCATGTGGGGGAATTGATTGGTCCGGAAAGATCATGTGGACCCATGTGATTTTATTCGCATATCTTTCGTTGTGTAATTTCGTGTTTGTATTTTAAAATTGAGTGAAAACTCAAACTCCTCTCGATATATTCACACACATTCGTTGACTAAATATTATCTCTGGCCATGTGCCATTATTTAGTGTCCTATGTACGTACACTCAAAACTATTTAAACCCAATGTGCAGATCTAAGTTAAACAAACGAAAAATTATGCATGTTTTGGTACATAAGATATATACCTTATGTTTTAAAAAAAAAAGATATATATTTTATATAATTCTATAACTAATGGTCAGATAAATTTACATCCTTCACCAGTTCACCCGAATAAAAATTAGAGATCAAGACTTCACGAGGTTATAACCAACGCGCATTTGATAATTAACGAATGCAAATTAGGCTGTAAACAAATTCATCTATTTGAAGAGGCTAGGCCATTAGAATTGTTTTTCTTATTTTTGAAAATATGAATATATATATGCTTGTTACAGAATTTTTTTTTTTTAAAATGTGAGGAAGTGCATCTGAAATCAACTAAGAATGATAAATTCATTTGTTTCTAACACATTACATCTCACCATTTTATAAATAATTCCCTCCCTTTTAGTCAAAATACATAGTACATTATATTACATTTTAATTATTAACTAATAAACTTGAAGGATATGATTTGTCACTTATTGTCTATATTTTGAAATATCCACCACTGGATGCTCAAACGCAGTAAGATTTATCAACTATTTGCACACACGCATACATTATTAGTTATTTAGAACAGATTCAATATAATTAACAATCTGGACGAATATTTAAGTAAACCTTCAGAAAATAATACTTTATCTAACAATTTCTTAATATACCTAAACATTCCGACATAACTGTAATAGATTAATACATTAGGCTATTTTTTGTCGTATCTAGTTTGAAAATCACATAATAAGAGTTAATTTAGAAGCCTACGAAGACAGAAAAAAAAAGAGAGAGATAATAAAGTAAACGAAATTACCTTAATCAAAGTCTCGAGCGGTTCGCGAACAGCTTTGTTACCACCACCAAAGATTTTTCCCTTGGATCCTTTATACCGCTTCAGATTACGGGTAAGCGCGTGACTCACAAGACCCAGCGATACACTGTAGAGCTGTGTGATGTTTCCCAACGGCGACCCAATCACTGTCGCAAACGCGCTTTTCGCGTCCTCAAGACCGTCGAGGCACGTCTGCTGGTTCGTCACGACGCCGCCGAGAAGACTCGACACTCGATCAACGAGCGCCTCCGTCATCAGCTCCGCTGCTTTCAGCTCATCCGTAACCGTTTCAAGGTATTCAACACTAAGCTCCGCCAGGTCTCCGCAGTCAGCCACCGCACTGACCTCTTCCGCCGTGGACGCTCCGGGATCTTTCTTCACTCGCTCGGCAAAGCGGTTGATGACTTTGGATAGGCGACGTGCTTGTTTGAGGCATTGCTTCAGTGTGAACTTTCCGTAACGGTATGGATCGGACGGCGAGGATTTGAAGGCGGAGAGGATTGTGCGGCAGAGCTTCGGGTAAGGAGTGGACTTACAAGCGACGTTGGCTTGTTGTGACGGAGACTGCGCTGGAGGCTGCGACGGGGGCTGCGACGGGGGCTGCGACGGAGGCTGTGATGGATGCTGTGTCGGTGGCTGCGACGGAGGCTGCAACGGTGACTGTGATGGAGGCTGTGTCGGTGGCTGTGACGGAGGCTGCAACGGTGCCTGTGATGGAGGCTGCGTCGATGAGATTAGCAACGCCCATGACAGACAGAGAAGAGTCGGGAACAAGAGAGATGAACACAAGTATTGTCTTTGCATTTTTTTGAGTTTTTGTTTCTTCCTTCTTGATGTCTACTAATTAAGAGCCTGTCCTATTTAAAGTATGCATGGTAGAATATATGTATAGGCATATACATTTATAAATGCATGGTAGAGAGAGAAACTAATGAATAATGTAATGCATGTTGCCTTGTTTAGGAATTATTAGACCGAGGGAAAATTATACATAACTTTTTGAAATTATATAGGCATGTATATATATTTTTAGGCACGTATAGTCGTATATGTCATTTCATTCTGATCAAATAATGGAAATTTTTGATGCTCTTCTGAATATGTTACCGTAAGAGCATATGCATCAGCGGGTCTTAACCTCGATCTCCAAAAAAATTTAAGTAAAAACATATGGGCCCCATATAAATAGTAACGAACTCGAGCTCAATTAGTTCTTATATATGAACCTTTAATAACCCGGGTTTGTCACGTGGCGCACCGCAATTCGATCTTTTTTTTTTTTAATTACGAAAATATGGGTCCCACTTAAGAAAGATAAAAAAATATAAAAAGCTATTTTTTGGAGATCGAGCCCCGGTTTCACAAATGTATATGCTCTAAGATCCAATGGAGTGCAACAGATTGTCGAGTCGTACATTGACCAAAATATGTGGATATTAATAATGATATGGTTCAAATTTCGAAATAGGATGGTGGCTTATTAGACGAGTATAGAGTAGAACCTACGTGTTCATAGCAACTTTAAAGCGAGTTTTTCAAAAAACAGAGTTTTAGGCCTCTGCCTCGTCTTTTCGGGTTAGTTTTAACCATTTTCTTTTTCTTTTTTGGAATTGCAAAGATGAATTTGGACTTAGATCATAAGAGCATCTGCAGTCCAGATATTTGCTGGGTCTTAATAAGAAATTTAGTATTAAATATAATGAAAAAATCAATCCAAGGCAAGAAACGAGAAGAAACGTTTTCTATATAGTATTCTTTCGAAACGTATCTTATTAGACACGTGTCTTGAAGAGAATTTTTCTATGACAAAAAAAAACAAGCTCACTTTGGTCTGGATCATCCCTTGCATTTCAATAATGGAGATGAAATTCAACCTGACGAATCGTCTCCATGTCAAGAGACAAGAGATTTCGATCTCAGTTTCGGAAATTTCATCCTGGGATTTGTCAGATACATAGAGACCGGACTTCTCTCTAGCGATTTCAAAAGAAAGCCCAATCTCTCTCGCGATTTCCTGGTAAAAGATCTAAAAATCCCATTTTTCTCAATTGGTGGTGAAGGTGACAGCTAAGATGAAGGTGGGATTAATTGTGGGAAGGCGTAAGATTGTTACGTTGGGGATTAGTCTCAGTTCTATGAATTATATCTTGTATGAACCAAAACCAATCAAAGTTTTAATTCTTTTTTCTCAATCTGATTTGGATCATGTTGATAAATGACATAGCTTTTTATTTGCTTGTTTGGATCATGTTTTTGTGTTGATTTTCTGAGCTCTGCCTCTTGTCTCTTGTCATGTGGGTTTTAGACTTTGTTTCCCTATAAACCTGAATTGCATATGGCTAATTGGATTAGGGTCAAATTGATGTTGATTTCTAGTATGCGTTTGATCTTTAACTCATCTTGTGGTTGTTGCTTGTGGTTTTGTGTTAATGTGAAGAGATTCTGTATTTTTGACTCATAAAGTGGTGATTTTAATTGTTCTCAATATGTATTTGCAGGATTAATGGCACCACTAATGCTTTGTATCTGTAATTCTTTTTATTTGGATTTAATAGGTTGAAAGGTCTTAATGAATACATGAATCAATCCGACTCCAGTGTTCTTCAGTCTCCAACCAGTGTAGCAAAGCTGACGCTAAATACTGCAACAAGAACAACTGCGAATGAAGATCAATAAAAGCTGAACCTCAGTCTTCATCATTGGTAGAGATTTAAGTGCTTCCATGGAGAAAGAAAGGGAAAAACCTCAGTCTTCATCATTGGTAGAGATTTTCCCTTCACTGATTTAGGTTAATTATAAAATTGTAAAATGATAAAATGTTATTAGCGTGTATTTTCATCTCCAACAGCGTTGGTTCTTGCACTTTTCAAAAAGAACATTTCTTTTTAAGAACTTCTACTTAAGTTCTCTATTGGAAGTCATATTACAAGTTTTATTATGTTAGAGTTCTTACAATAAAATTAATACTAATTTTTTTATAAGAACTCAATATTTGGCTCTGGGCTGCACATGCTCTAATCCTATATCTTGGTTCCTGACCAACTTTTGTTGAAATCTTAGGGTCTAAACATTTTTTCCACCATGGATCAATCAAACTAAGAGCACAACAAAATTAATCTCTATGTTTAAACCATTAGCTTGGAAGGCAACCATTACTTTCTTACCGTATAAACATTTACAAACAGTTGAAAAAAAAAAAAACATTTTCAAACTACGGCTCGCACAACCATGGTATCATAATTCCAACACGTTGTCTTGATCATATATTCGTGTACAAATTATACCCAAATTTACGTAAATTAGAATTTTACATGCTCAATTATACTTCCGATAATTCGACATCAAATTTATTTCATTTCGAATATAGACGACAATAATGTGTTTTATTATAGAAAACAACAATATACAGTAATGTTAGAATATTGTATCTCGATTCATATTATATATATCACATGTATGCCAACAAGCAGAAAAGGAAAAAAAATTCATCATTGAGAGAATATAAATGTCACAATTCTCTTGCAAATAAACTAACAAAATTGAAACTAATAGTAATGTCTACAATTCAGAAAGCAAATACATAATGATTAATTAGAATGAAGTTAAAATGAATACATGTGACGTGTTGCGGAACTTCGGGGCGAAGGAAAGACCCGTTTCTAAGTTTTTGAAATCTTAAATCATCACTTTGTATTAAGAAACCGAGAGCCAATAAGATCACTCAAAAAATATCCAGAAACCAGAGACAGCAGATTTCAGATGACAAAAAGAAAAAGAAAAAAATACTACAACGTTTCTTAGTTGGCTAATTTTGTTAAACAAATTAAACAGCTGGATTTTTATTAGTATGTTGCCATGGTTGATACAAACCGGAAGACTTGCCGAGTTTTTGGTTTGGTCGGTCAATATTACTAACGAAACTGGGGTCTATTGTACACCTTTTTCACAATACATTATAAAAATAGATACTCTAGTCAGTTCCAAAGGTCCGCTAGTGACAACATAATAACATTTAACGGTGTGGTTTAAATATCTACCAAGATAGTATCTTTCAACAGTTGACGTAAGTTATTGTCTCCTAGCTCCGGTTCTACCCTCGCAAACCTCAACGTTGACGACAAACAAGGCGCAGACGGGCCGGTGATCGGAGAACCGTGACTCCCCGCGCAAGTATGAGAGTTGCCGGATTCCATCCCCGTGCCAAAGAATCCTATCACACCTGAACCAAGTATGAAAAGATTCGGTTCAGCATTAACCTAACCAAAACCAATCGAGATCAAAATAGAATCTATTCGGATAATTATTACCAGGCCGGAGTTCTTCTTTTGTTCTTCTTCTCTTTGGTTGTATCTCCGGCATAAGCATCGGAGTTATAAGAGTACTTATAAGTCGGCGCAAAGAAGATTTTTCCTTCGTGCCATCCTTTGAACACTCGTCCCGCGTCTCTTTCAATCTTGAGCTGTACATTTTAGACCCAATAAAACCGGTTTAGCTTTTCTTGATTAGTAATCAACCTAAAAGTTGGTTTCTTGGGTGGTAAGGAACTGTTAGTGGAAACCTGATCTTTATTTAGAAGAGTGTCCCAAGCGTTTTTATCCAAGAGGGTCTTTGTCTCTGAGTAACTTAAAGCTATTCTGTAGTTCAAATCTCCAAGCCAGATGACCCGACTGAGATTGAATACCATAAGAATACCGAAATTAGCCAAAAGAGAATATACGGTAAAGTGAAGAAGATGGTCTCTGTTCTTAGTTCTTACTCATGTTTAGTGATTCTATGGGGCACACGGGTGAAAGACGTTCTGCAGATTCTGGGGAAACTTGTGTTCTTCAGAATCTCGATTACATCTGAGTTTCTGCGACGTTCGTCTCCTTCTCTCTCGCCGGAAGCTAGATGACTGCAAATGAAGCAGAAGCTTGTCTTGTAGAGCTGCAAACTCACAGCTATACATCCCTATGATTATGAAGGAGGATAAAGAGATCAGAAACAAGGTTTTTGTTTCTCTTGTTCTGGTTTAAGTGTATTGAGAGAAGTAAACTACTGTACCTTGTTTCCTAAGCAACCCATGATTCCGCGGGTGACACAGGAGATTCTGAGATGAGTAACATGTTGAATAAGTTCCTTCCTCATCCACACAGTGAGGAATATTCCCACCATTTGCTTTGATGCCACTAGACCATACTTCATCGTCATCTGGTTGCTTACAAGAGAAGCAACCTTTCCTCCTCCCTCGTCTTCATCTTCATCATCATCATCATCATCATCATCATCTTCATCAGAGAGTAAATCAGTTTGGTTTACCAGAGACTCTGGACATCTGAAACAAGATTCTCTCCCGTACTTTTTCGCAATCTCTTCAGAGAAGGAGTTGCAATTACAGATCTTCAGCTTCCTCCTGCAGTCCGTTCTGAAACTCTCACTGATCTTTTTCAAAGAAGGTTTCGCAAAGAACATGGATCCAGCGCCAAAAGATGGGGTTTTTGGGCCAAGTCGTCCGCCAGAGGAGGATGATGATGATTTGTTCAAGGACTGATTGATCATAGCTAACCATTTCGCAGCAGGCTCGTTGTCTCCAAGCACAAGGACATTTCCAGCATTCAATGGAACAATCTCTTGAAAACTACGGAAAAAAAAGAGAAACAATTCAAGACATAGATCTATGCAGTAGTCAGGGGTGTGAAGAAAACAAGTTACCCTAGAACGTAAATATCGAATTCGCTGTGGACGTGAAGCAAAGCATCAAGATCAAGACCAGAGTGAGGAGACTTTCCTCCCACGTTCCACGTTGCCACAAAGACTCTTCAAATGATCACAAAATCAAAACATTTTAGAAATGAAAACAGAGCTGCTCTGTCTCAAGGGTTTATATAACAAAAAGGAGATTGTAATTACGGAACGAATCAAAGACAATATAACACAGACCTCAAGGATTGGAGTTGCTGAGTGGGCATTGAAGATCTGAGATTGTTTGAAGATAACAGAGATTCAACTACTATCTCGGATTGAGACTCTGCACAAAATTAAAACAAAGTCCCAAATATATATCTGCAATATATGAGACAAAAGGCAACAAAATTCTGAAGCTACAAAGTGACATACTATTATTAAATATATAGAGTGGATCCGACATGTTTGTTTTTGCAAGGATTAAAGGGGATTTTCTTTGGAGCTTTCTTCTTCAGGCCTGGTCTCCGATCGAACTCAAAAGAATAAAAAAGAAACTATAGCAGAAGGAAGAATTCAATTGCAAAGGGAGCTTTCCTTACCATTATTTTATTTTGTTTTTTGCTAGGCTTCGGTGTTCAATCCGTTCTTTCTTTTATTTTATATATTTTTAGGAAAAAAATTGAAAAGAAGAGGTCTTTATCAGTTTAAGAAGCAAAGATAAGAAAGAACTAAAATATTTGAAAGAATATATTCTAAAAAGTCTGAAATCAAGAACACTGTTCCCTTTTCTTGATACTTATATGCCCCTGTTTCTTTGCTTTTCTTATTATACAAATCTTCTTCTTCCTTTTCCTCTCAAATAGATGGTGTATAGACTTAGGTTACATTAGATATGAATCCTTATGATGCGTCCTTTGACCGAACTTTTTGTTTACAACCCACTTTGACCGAACTCTGATTACTTCAGTTAGAAAGTAACGTTTTTAGTGCAATATGAGTGTATGTGTATATATAGAGAGCCTAGAGCTCCTCTCCAATCATTTTGACTCGTTTCTCTTCTTTTTTTTATCGAGACAAGTAAAAGGGGCTGAATTTAAGCAATTCTCCTTAGTTTGATATGGTCTTACATTACTATATATAATCTGTTTTTTACTCGACGGCTAATCAACTTTCTGGTCGGTAATTTTACTAATTTTCTTTTCGCCTCTGGTTATCGTCTTCCGAATAATTGATTAACTAGTTGGCAGATTATATTTGATTTAATGGCATAGGTGTATATTCTGCACGATCAAAACCAAGTTGGTGATATCTTTAAGATAATATCGACACTAAAGACAGGTAAGATGCGTTTTCTGGATTACCAATATCAATTGGATTTCTTTAGGTGGTTTTTAACGTCGACATTTTAACTCTTTCGCAAAAATGACACTTTACGGAGCAAATTAAACCAAAAAGTACAAGTACTGGTACACCCCCCAAATAGGCTAAACCGTATTTGGATTATGTTCATCTTCTGAACCGAATAAATCAAGTTATCCGACAAAACCATTTTAGTATCGGAATACAAATCTCATCCACTGAGAATGAGATGGCTCATATACCAAAGTAATCTTGATTACTTTTGATTATAGTATTTCCGATTCACAAATTTACGAATTCTGAAACCAAATAAACCAAAAGGTAGCACAATGAAGACGAGCAAAACCAAACGATTCTCTACTGGTCTTATCACAGAATCTGATACTTTCTTTTTCTTTCCAAAAAAACAGACAACAAAAGAGATGTGGACGAATGAATGTTACAAAAACACAAGAGCTTTATCCAGTTCCAGGTGTATTGTCCTGATCAAGACTGTGTTTCCTCTACAGAGACTGGGTCTGGTGCACGCCCATGAACCCTGAACCGGTAGATGCAAGTGTGGGAATTGCTTCCGTGGTTGGAGGTGAAGTCTAGCCTGACAGTATCGACCAGACCCGAGCCTGATGAGTCTAAGATGTTGAATGTCTGTGCGTTCGACCTGTCTAGGTCGTAAGTGAACTCTGTTAGAAGCGTCTTCTCTGTCTCCCCTGAGGTTTCCTGTCCTTTTCCTTGCAGCCATCCTGAGACCAGACAATCTTTTGGAGCACTCGTTCTGTCGTACGCCACAGTCTGTTCGAAAAAAAATGCAAGAAAAATCAGGCAAAAGGTCTTAAAGCAATTCCTAGAGATAAGTGGCACGCAGAGAACTGGAGATGGAAACCTACTAGGCTACTACTAGAGTGCATATTTTCTGACCTGAACCAAGCCCCGAGGCTTAACCTACCAATTTCATGAATTTTGTACCTTGCCTCTACCTCAATATCAAACTATTTTACACAGACACTCCTGTATGTGAGCTAATATCTTTAAGAATGCAAATACCAAAGGTCTTACGAGCACACAAGAAGGAAACTAATACTAAAATATAAATCTTTTGCAGCGCATGTCGCATTACCTTAGCTACATGCTCCAAGGTGAAAGCCTCTGGTACGATTGGTCCTCTCAGCCTGATTTGAACGTAGCCGCTGCTACCTTTCAGAGCAAAACACTGTCCAGGCTCCCCGAAACTCGGAGATAACATCTTGACAGCATCGGTGTGCGCACTTCGACTGCTTGTCGCAAACCAGTTACTCCCTTTCCCAACAAGATAAGGATCTGAGTGCTGCATCACAAAAGCACCACCAGATGCCAACGCATAGTCTACTCGGCCAAGGCCATCTGCAGCATGTTTTTCAATCTCTTTCTCCATCATGTCACGAGCATAAGCCCTTAATTCGTCGATGCTAACCTCGCTAAACGCAGAATCGTCGACATTACCTTTCTTCAGTTCCTCATAAATCCTCTCTAACTCATCTCTCGACACCCAAGGTTTAGCATTTACTTCTTCTACTGACTTCTCTAGCGAGTCGGTCCTAGACTCTATCTTCTTCAACTCGCTCTGGAATGCAGAAGCTTTCGTCTCCAACTCTTGCCTCAGCGCTTTCGCTTCCTTTTCGATCTTCTTGTCAAGTAACTCAACTTGAACTTGCATCGTATTCGTCGTGGCTTTGACAAGACCATCTACTTCCGCGATTCGGCTCTCTAATCCCGAAAACGCCATCTCCGTTTCAAAGGAAGAAGTAGGAGAGGAGGACGGAGGCGAAACTTTCAGAATCAGTTTCCTCGTCACCTGAATTAACCCGACGATTATCAGAAGAGCCGCAAGCTGCTTCGCGAATATTCTCACCACTCTCTTCCATCGCGCCTTCTCGGGCTTAGGCGTCGCTACCTTCCGCGTACGGCGCTGCGTGGCAGTTGTGTTTGTTCCCGTCGCGGTGGAAACCGACCTCCTCGCCACAGGACCCAAGTCTTGGCCGTGAGATCGTTCAACGACAGATTCGGCGCGGATCGGATCCCTGCTCGTGCCACCGGCTTCACCTACGCCGCCGTTGGCAAGCGATTCGCTTGGCGGGAAATCAAAGTTGGATTTCTTCTCTCCGGCAAGAACCGGAGCCCGCTTGGCAGTCGCCGCCGGAGACGCGGTCATCGACATCGTTGATGCCGACATTTGATCTGGGTTTGACTACACAATCGCACCCCTCCTCCAAAAGCAAATGTTTTTGACAAAATGTCGAAATGAAAAACCCTAATTCCTCTCTTGGGAGTTTGAGGAGATTCGAAAACTTGATTGAAAATGAGGAACAACAACGATCTCTCTGCAAATTCAATTTCAAAAACTCGGAACCGTCTTCTCCGTTTTGCCCAATTCTTTTACACGTTGTTTTGTCTTTTGTTTTCCTCTTCCTTTTTCCAAATTTACCTTTTCTTCCTTTTTTTATATTTGTTTTTTTTATTCTTTTCAAAATTTGCATCGCGTCAAATATAACCGCAACCTAGCGGTTACCTTACTCATTCATTAATGTATCACCAAGAGGTCTTTCTTATGTAATTACCATTTCTTCGTAGTGAAATCACCAAGTTGCAAAAAAGTACTAGTACATAAAGCTTCCCTGTCGGTAAAAAATCTGTGAAACATTGAATTCGACTACGGAAAATTTCTCAAGACAAACAAACAAACCGAACAAAAACTCGAGTTAAGACCTTCGACTGGCTGAACCGGAGTCGCGCATCTCCCACGCCGGTTTACTCTCTCTAGAGACATCGAACTTGATTGCTCGAACCAATGGCTTCATCACTAACAGGTACTGCAATTCAAACCATCAAAAAATGAATCATGAAAAAGGATGCAATATTCCCTCTTCTTAGATGCTTTAAAAAATAGCTTTATTCTGAGCCACTACAGCTTCAAAAGCTTACTTGGAATGCAAAGATTAACGGAATTAGTCGTTTTCCTCTCTCGTTCGGGTTTGGCCCTTCGACCAGTTTTTTGTCAACGTGAATCGACTTGTTGCCGTTAAAGCAGATCTCTGTGATTGTCTTGACCAGGTTGGGAATCCAAGTAGTTCCGTCCGGAAGAATCTGCCACAGATTTGGAAAAACCAATCACAAGATTGGCCCCACTAAAAAGATGCATGTAATAGATAGGATGGAAGAAAGAAACCAATCTACTGACCTTTTCATCGCTTTCATTCGTATGACACCTGCCGCTGTTCTCAACTAGAATGACGGGAATAGATGAATCCTAGGAGCATAAGATTCAAAGGCTATTGGTAATTCATTAACCTGAGTGTTACCAACGTAATTTACAGTGATCTACGTGCGGATGCGACATACAAAAAAAGAAAAGAGGAACCCACATACCTGCATATCCTGTTTCTTCAGTTGAGCGCCTGCAAGGATCACTTTCAGAAGAGCATCGGATCTTCTGGAGACAAAGAGATCATAATTTAATCCATCCGGTGGAGAGAACTGAGCATGACTGAGCACAAGAGCAGACTTCTTCCATATCTCTTTACCAAATGCATCGGTAATAGCTGTGACAACCTGCCTATCCAAGTCATCCACCCGATATACATCCAAACGGTCTACGTATAGTAGCACATCTATAGTCTTGTTCAGGAGAAATCTGTTCAAAATTCAAAACCGAGCAATGCAAATTACTATACATGACGAAACAGATGAGCCCCAAATTGCTAGAACTGGAAACAGATTAACATACCCTTTTATAAGGTTGACGGCTTGATCATTCACATATCCTCCCTCAATAAGACCAGGAGTGTCGATAATGTTTAATGTAAAACCCGACCTTGAGCGAGAGACCAAGGACGGCCTGAGTCCTTCAGACTATAAAGAGGGAAACCAACACACTTTACATAAGAAAATATAAGGGAGAAGTTAACTAATAGTCATGAAAAAAAACGATGAGAAGAGCATTAAAACTTGGCCACCTGGAAAGTACTAACTGCAGCAGCTTTCTCGCCTATAACTGAGTTCACAGTGGATGACTTTCCAACACCGCCTTTCCCCATTACAAGTACTGTTAGCGAGCTCACATCCTACACCAGTTTTTTTCTCTTCGACATTATAAACTAAAAGCAGAGATACATTAAACAAGAAACAAGCAGAAAGCGGGTGAAGCAACAGGTAAAAATGGAACCTCTTCTTTGTACTTCCCAAGGATCTCAAGCAACTTAGATTGAGTAGCAGGTGGGAACTGCTGGATACCGATCCATTCACGAGACATTTGCAAAGCTGCCATGGACACAAACAAATCCTTGTCCTACACTTTTGAGGAAAGCAGAAAAGTATCACCAAAGAGATGAATTAATCATCTACTATAATCTAAATAACCAGGAGTCCAAAGAGCAGAACTTGATCACCAAAGAACGACTTGATTAATCACCCATACAAGCAAAAGTAGCCCGACTCCACTACATGAATCAATCCTAACTATCAAGTGAAATCTCTGGAATACCATAAAGTAGATAGTTTTTTTACTAACAACACAAACCCTTGAAGTTCATCTTGATTTGTAGTGTTTCGACATCGAGTCAGTGGTCACACCAAGAACCAATAACTTAGGCACTGATTAAGTTTCACTAGTCGAGTATTGAGAAATCCTGAGCTGGGTCAAAAGCCGACCGACCAAACGAGCATACTTCAAAGTGAAAGGCAGAGAGAGCGAAGCAGAGAAGGAAAAAGAAGAGAGAGTAACCTGCCGGAGCTTGAGTTATATTCGTCGCCGGATTCGCTGACCTCGAATCAAATTAAAACCCTAGAAATGAAATTGACTTTTGAAGGTGATTGATTGCTACAAAGCCTACAATTTTTTTAGTTCAGAGTTAACATTTCCTTACAAGTGCCAACCGGACTAAACCCGAATGTCGGTCGAATTTGCAATCCCTTCCGCATATTTTTTAAAAAAGTTCATGCAGTGAAAATTTAAGGATGGGGTGGGCTAAAAGCCCAATAAGGAACTGAAACGGCCCGAAATAGACGTAGTCCTCCGCGTTTTGTTGATCTTCATCTTCACACACTTATATGTAATCGCAACTCCTTTCATCTTTTATTTACTCAGCGAGCTTCTGAAGAAGTGGTGATTCATCGCGTTCGATCAGTCTCTGGTATCGTCTTGTTCTTCTCTCCCTTCGCATTCATTTCTGGTCATGATTCCGGATCTCCTTTGTAGGAATCTTATTTCTGCCTGCATTTCTGTGCAAGTTTTTTTTGGATCTCCAATTTAGAAATTTCCTCTTTGTTCAAAATTTCGCCAGGAAGGCTGTGCGATCTTGTTTTACTGTGTTTCCTGAATATCATCTGCTTCTATTGATTTTGATCCGACTGTTATGTTTCTCGATTCTATGCCTCTGATGCTCTTAGATCCGATCCGTTGGATCCGAGGGATCTGCGTAATTCCTTCGAATTCGTTTTTATTTTTTTCGTACTCATGCTTGATCTCTTCGCTTTTACACATTTTATGATTCCCGAAGCTCAAATCTCGTTTGTTCTTTTTGATCTCGTGGTTGATTTTTACGCATTGTGGATACCGCTGTAACTGGGTTTACTCAACCATTTTGGTTCTTTGTGTTTCAGATTCACATTTGCCGTTCTTATAGCTGCTGATTGTTGGAACCTGAAAAGCCATCAAAATGGTATTGAGCTCTATTTTATGATTTGTGAATGTACAATTTTGTTGTTAAGTTTTAGTGTTTTTATGAGTCTTCTAGTCTGATTACTGGCACCTTGCTAAACAGTTTTAAACTGTGGTTTATATAGGTCGTGCTTGCTGCTTCCATCGTGGGCAAGTCTGGAAAAGGTGAATGCTTCGTGTACTGCAAATGTCATTCCATATACTTTGTATATATATATGTGTGTGTGTGTGCTCATTGATTATCATGTTTTTAATATTTTTGCATTTTACCTAACTTTGTTCTTGTTTATAGTGCTTGTTTCCAGACAATATGTGGATATGTCCCGTATCAGAATTGAAGGTCTCCTTGCAGCTTTTCCTAAGCTTGTTGGCATGGGAAAGCAGCATACCTATATTGAGACAGAGAATGTACGATATGTATATCAGCCTATTGAAGTTCTGTTCCTGCTTCTCGTTACAACTAAGCAGAGTAACATTCTAGAAGATCTGGACACCCTCAGGATGCTCTCCAAACTTGTATGCTTCTTTATTCTTTTTTTTTTTTTTAACTCGGCTACTTTATTTGAAGAGTTTATTTAATTATTTCGTTCAGTCTGCATGTGTATTGTTACTTTATTATTGTGTAAGTGAGTGTGCCTACTTCTGTTAGCACCTTGTCTTCATTGAAGCCTGGCAGCTCTTATTTTCCTCCACTTAAGTTTCCAAATGAGGGAGTGTAGAATTTTACATTTCCAAAAATTTCCCTACAGATCAAGTCTAGGCGTGCCTTTTAATTATCTGACTGTTTCTAGGTACCTGAGTATTCCATGTCTTTAGATGAAGAAGGGATTGGCAGGGCTGCCTTTGAGCTGATATTCGCTTTTGATGAAGTCATATCTCTTGGGCACAAGGAAAGTGTGACAGTCGCCCAGGTGAAGCAGTACTGTGAAATGGAAAGTCACGAGGAGAAGTTGCATAAACTGGTAATGCAGAGCAAGATCAATGACACTAAAGACGTGATGAAGCGTAAGGCTAATGAGATTGACAAAAGCAAGGTACATAACAGAAGCGCACCCTAGGTCTATTATCTTTGTAACTCCTACTAATATTTCATATGCAATACCCAGATTGAAAAGACTAGAGGTGATAAGCCAGGATTTTCGTCTATGACCTCACTTGCATCTAGTTTCAATGACTCGAGCATGTCTCATGGTGGTGGCGGTGGTTTTGCAACTACTCCTGGGTTTAGCATGATTTCAGATGTTGAGCCAATGAATACCAAGGCGAAAGGTTAGTGTGCTTTAACTGGTGCTTCACAGCTGACCCTTCAATCCTGAGTTTTTAAAACTAAAAATGCCCCAGTTCCATGTGTGGTTTAGTCAGCGCTTCTGTTTCCTGATATACTTTATTCAAGAACAAAATCTCTCTGCTTTGTAATCATCTTTTTCACCATGCTTAACCTCACAGATCGTTCACGGTCTTCCGTTACTGCTCCTCCTAAGAGTTCCGGCATGAAACTTGGCAAGACTGGAAAGAACCAGCTAATGGAGTCCCTCAAAGCCGAAGGTGAAGACATCATTGAAGATGTTAAGCCTACTGGCCAAACCAGAGCAGCTGTCCCACCTCCAACTGATCCTTTCACATTAACTGTCGAAGAGAAGCTCAATGTCGCATTGAGACGAGATGGTGGAATCAGTAGCTTTGATATGCAGGGAACCCTGTCGCTTCAAATTCTTAACCAAGATGATGGGTTTGTCCAAGTTCAGGTACTCCTACTTTCTTACTCAACATTTTCCAAGAGTCTCCCATGTATTTAACCATTTTCTTGAATACATCACTTATTTTTTAGAATGAATTTTTTCTTTGTTGTACTTTCTGTTCAGATTGAAACCGGTGGAAACCCTGAAATTCTTTTCAAGACCCATCCCAACATCAACAGAGAACTCTTTAATAGCGAGAGTATTCTAGGGCTGAAGAGACCTGATCAGCCATTTCCCACTGGTCAAGGTGGAGATGGTGTTGGTCTTCTGAGGTGGAGAATGCAAAGAGCAGAAGAGTCGATGGTGCCACTAACAAGTAAGGCTATGGGGATTAGTATTGTCTGTATTTGAGAGGTTTACATGTAAATGTTTTTGACCCATTAATGCAAATCGTTTGTCTGGTGCAGTCAACTGCTGGCCTTCGGTCTCTGGAAACGAGACATATGTCAGCATCGAGTATGAAGCCTCGTCCATGTTTGATCTAACTAATGTTATCATCTCCGTACCTCTTCCTGCTCTGAGAGATGCACCAAACGTTAAACAATGTGATGGGGACTGGAGGTTTGAGAATCGATTGACTTAAATTTTTCTCTCTGGTCATTCTTGTTTTGTGATGAAACCCATAATTGTTGTTTATCCAATCGTCCATATCTTTGTGGATAATATCAGGTACGACTCAAGAAATTCTGTTCTGGAATGGTCTATACTTCTCATCGACAACTCCAACCGCAGGTAAATAAATGATTGCAACAAGTGTTTTATTAAAGATATATTATGATACATGAAAATCTTGTGCAGTGGGTCAATGGAGTTTGTTGTGCCACCAGTTGATTCATCGGTGTTCTTCCCAATCTCTGTTCAGTTTGCAGCCACCAGTACATTCAGTGGCTTGAAGGTATGAGAATCTTGTTTGTTCGTCTTGAACGAAATCTAAATTCCATCTGACATGAAAAAGACTCCTTTTTATATTGTTGGATTACGGTACAAAATGAGAGGCGTGTTCATAACGGTGCAGGTGACCGGAATGATTCCTCTGAGAGGCGGTGGTGGTGCGACTCCGAGGTTTGTGCAGAGGACTCAGCTGATTACACAGAACTACCAAGTCGTATGAGAAGGCTCTCTTTGAGTTTTTTTCCATTTGAAGCCGCTGTTTCGTTTTTTTTATTGCTTTCTATACAATCTAGTCTCGGATTTCTCTTACATAAATGTCTGGGATTTTGCTAGTTCCTTTATCGACTTAACGTCTACGACTATACCTATTCATATCATTGTTTCTTGTTCGACTTGCTTGGTTTGTTAATCATAACGACTTTTCTATACGCCAGAATTTCGCTTTCTACTTTTTTTTTTCCCTCAAGTAACTATACAAGTTCGTCGCAATTTGTTGAAACCCCAGTTTTTGGATTATTATTTACAGTAATTTAATAATTATATGATAATTGTAGGATCTGACAATTATATGCATAATCGTAAGAGACTTGATCATCCATGACCAGATCTTGCATGTCAAGTTATTCAAGGAGAAAATGTTGATAATCACGTACGCATGCACCGATGCACGTATTTCTAATTGATCTACTAATTAAGTAGTTAATGATGCAATATTTACCTAAAAAATAATTTTTAAGCAACTAGCTAGTCATTTAACTTATGAAACGAATTGATAACCTAGCTAGATAAACTCTATCTTGACGTATAAATAGATATATAAAATTTTAATACTTGAAGTCCAATATTTAATCATTCCAAGTTTCCAGCAATAGTAAAGAGCAACTAATAAGGCATTGAAGCGAGGGGGGAAAACTGGATCCCACTACGGAGACCCAAAAGGAACATCAGTCATCAGCTGTCAATTTCTGTCAATTTTCTCCCTATCCTCTAGTTCCCAAGTTTTATTTTTTGGTTCCCCTCGAAAATGACACACACATTTGAAAAGTTAAGGACCCTTTTCTATCTTGCAGTCAATAACATGTTGGATTGGTTCTCTGTTCAACTAAAATAAATCAATCAATCCGAACCGAAAAACGTCGATCGAAGTAACTGGAGCAAAAACAAATTAAATATGTTTGATTAAATTTTAGTTCGGGTTTAAAATCATTAACTATTTTATATTAGCGCTTAAAAAAATGAAGGAACAAATCCTTGTAAACCTATTTCATTAATAAATAAGAAACCATCTCATATTTGGTTACTAGTGAGGGTTTTTAAATCATCTACTTTGTTATTTTCGTAAAGTTTAGAATTTTATTACGCAAATACAAATTAAAATACAGAGCGTTAACACACATAAAAATATAAAAATTCAATTCGAAAAAGGAAAAGGAAAACCATGTTGGATAGTAAAAAAAGACGAATTATCCAAATTTTATTTGAAGTGTTTGTGTTTCTTTTATATAGCTTGGAATTGCAAGGAATACTTATGAGTTAGTAACAATTAGATTATAAATTTTCAAAGAAGACATGTATTTTGTGCAATGCGAAATCAGCGTAATGAATGTAAAATATCTAAATAATAAAACTATATTCCTTAATCATCCTAAATCCTAACCACATCAAAGTACTAACTATATTTGTGAGTTGTGGACCCACATAAACTTTCGGACATTTTGCTTGGAGATTGGCTATAATTTCGATTGTCATTTAATATTTGTAGGACACAATGCGATTCATCACTATTAAGGAAAGCAATTTTTCCGTTATTTATTTAGTCTCTATTTCTGATGAGCTTTATGTATTCTGCTTAAGATAAAAGTTAATATTTCAAATTAAGAACTATTAAGCATTACCCAACGGAAACTGAACTTTCTTCTCATTTAAAGCGCCAGACGGAAGCAACGTCTTCTTAATTTAATAACATGACAATTAGAAATACATCATTAAAGTTATATCTAAAATGAAGGAGCATCCAAAGTAGCAGAATTTTTTTTTTTTTTTTTTTTTAAAGTTAGCTTATAGCAGACACCAAAAACAAATGGAAAAGTAGTTATATACTATAAGAATGAAAAATGAAAAGCTTTTGGTCTCAGTCCCAAAATAAAAAATTAGTCAAGAATAATGAAAGGAGGGCAATAAACATTACATCATGGTAAAGTTTGGAAAACCCGAAAATGACCTTTTCTCTCTGCACATTTTAAAAGTTGGGATCCTTTCTCTCCAGCAACATTTGTTGCGTTCGCGTTTCACTTTTTTTCTCTTTTAACTTGTTTAGCTCACTGAGAGGAGAAGAGAGAAGAAGCGAAAGAAAAGGAGAGGAGGAAGATCCATAGTAGACGAAGAAGATACACACATTTGAGTAAATCTTTTAACCTATACATACTTCCATCTTCATTTTCATGTTTAGCACTACCGTAAGGTTTTAGGATTAGGGTTTTAGGAGGAATCTATTGTTTCTTTATAGGTTCTGTTTCGTTTTTGGGGATTGTTTCTGCATCTCGTACGTGTTAACAAACTGCAGGCATTTTGGTTACAAGAGGAACTTTTTGTTTCTTTTGGGGTTTTGTTCCTCGTCTCTTGTGAAATTGTATGGATTCGTTTCGTTTTTTTTCTGCGTCTCGTGTTACAATCGAATAACGGCAGTTTGCTTACAAGAGGAAACTTTCGTTTCTTTTGGGGTTCTCTTCCGAGATTTTAAGCTTTAGTTTCGTTTTTGGGGCTTCTTCTGCGTCTTGTGTTACAATCCGTTTGCTTACAAGTGGAAATTTTCGTTTCTTACAAGAGGAAACTTTCGTTTCTTTTTTGGGGTTCTCTTGCGAAATTTTAAGCTTTCGTTTTGTTTTTTGGGCTTCTTCTGCATCTCCTGTTACAATCGAGCAAACGGCAGTTAGGCTATTCGTGATTCTTTATCTATCTATGACATTCTGTAATTCATCACGGACTAGTTTACATGTTAAGTAATTGGTGATTGCAGAGATCAAATGGGGGCTGATAGTGATACATCATCTGATGAAAAAGGTGTGGGAGCTCCAAACAGGAGGCACTTAGCTTCTTCTTCTTCTTCCAAGAAATGTGGTGGGAAATCTGTCTCATGCCAGAAGGAGCTAAACACATCCGACGAAAACTGGCCTAAGGTACATTTCATTTTATACTCTTATGAATAACCAACTATTTAATTGAGCCATCAATTTCATTTATTAGATCATCTGCTTGTGTTTAGGATATTCCAAGTGATTATCAGCGTTGCCTAAAGACTTTTGAGGACATGCTCAATGCTGCAATCCATCAAGGAAAATTTGGTAATGTAACGTAGATCACTTAATGGAGGAATAATATTATATCTTTTTTTGCTTAGTGTAACATTAATTATGCATTCTTTTTTTTCGTTACAGAAGTATGCTGGGCCGTTGGTTTAGCCAGGTGTATGGAAGCACTGTACAAGATTAAATATAACATCACTGTCCATCTGTCAGCGCAACACTTAATCAACAACATCAAGAAAACTGATCGAGGAAAAGTAACGAAGTATGGTGAGATAAAAAATTTCTTGATCAACCATGGTCTGGTTCTTGAGGAAGCATGCCCATTCACTGGTAAAATCGACCAAGAGTGTCCCAAAACTTGTGTAAGTGTTCCTAAATCAAAGATTGTTTTCTTATATCGCTTATTTGTATCTTAATAAATACCATTTATCAACTTATTTTGCAGGGGGGGGGGACACATATAAAATCAAAGATCTCATTTACATTAAAACCAAAGATGTAAATGAAGAACAAGTGATTAAGTTCGTGAATGATTGTCCCGTGCTAGCGGTCGTAGAAGCGTACAAAAGCTTCTTAGTCTACAAAGAGAAAGATGTAAGTTGAACTTGCTCATACAATTCATTTTTTAAAGTAAAACACAGTTGATCGTAAAATACTATACTTGATAATGACAGGGAATCTATGATGGTAAGAAGAACCATAAGGATGACTCGACTGGTCGTCATGTAGTCCTTGTGGGTGGTTTCAACACCACATTACAAGGTCTGAGTTACTGGATCATTCAGAATTCATGGGGACTTGGATGGGGCAAAAATGGATTTGGAAAGTTAATGAGAAAGAGCAGCAGAGATGGCAAACCCTCACTCTTTCTCAAGTTGATCAAGCTGGAGATATGACGGAGTGATTTTGAAGAGTGCGCGATCTCCAAAGTCCGTGTTTTTTTCAGGTGTTGTGATTCAAAGTCTTAATAAGGTTTCTAGGTCGTTTTTGCTTGTGAACATTTGTTGTTGTTGCTGTTATCGAACATCTCTGAATCTGCGGTGAATGATGGTTTTCTCTGTGCATGCGTGTAGCTCGGCTTTGAGGATCTATGATCTTTAGTTCGTAGGCTAGTTTAATCTGATAAAAGACTTTGGCTTTCCCAGATCTTGGATACAGATTTTCGATTTTTGAATAGAAATATCAGATTTTTAGGAAATTTGATTTTCCAGCGATGGAAGGTAACTTCGGAAACTACACTGATAAGACGAGAGTGTTGGAATCAATTCATTGCGCAGTCTAAGGCCTGTTTTCCCCAGCGGGAATCAAGCTCCGCCTTTTGTCTGCGCACCTCCTTTCGGTCCTTTTCCTCCTGGATTCTCACCATTCTATCCATTTAGCTCGTCGAATCAACACACTCCAGATCTCAATCAAGCTCAGGATCCACCTCAACACCAGCCTCAGTATGCACCTCAACATCACCCTCAGTATGCACAGCAACATCAGCCTCAGAACAACTCCGAACCTTCGTTGGTCACTCCTCTCAGGTCCTTCCGGTCTCCTGATGCAAATGGCGACGTGGAACCTGAGGGGTCAACTGTGAAGAGAAAGATCCCCAAAAGGCGTACGATTGTTCGTCCTGAGAATGTGAATTTCGAGAGTGGGATCAGCGTGGCTGAAAGAGAGTATGGCAATAGGAAGTTGGTGATGAATGTTCTTATGCGGTTTGACGCGCTTAGAAGAAGGTTTTCACAGCTGGAGGAT
This sequence comes from Isatis lusitanica, assembly GCA_900406415.1. NCBI lineage: Eukaryota > Viridiplantae > Streptophyta > Magnoliopsida > Brassicales > Brassicaceae > Isatis > Isatis lusitanica. Next base: position 24,284 of record OVBB01000294.1, read on the forward strand.
GCTAAGGAAGCTGTTAGCGGGGGTATCAAACGCGCTGATCTGAAAGCAGGATCTACTTGTATGAGCAGAGGTGTCCGGACAAACACCAAGAAGAGACCAGGTATCGTTCCTAGTGTTGAGATTGGGGACATATTCTTCTTCAGGTTTGAGATGTGTTTGGTTGGGTTACATTCTCCATCGATGGCTGGCATTGACTATCTGGTTGTCAAGGGAGAAACAGAAGAAGAACCTATTTCTACTAGCGTTGTCTCTTCGGGATATAATGAAATAACACAAAGGTAGAAATAGGCAATCTGCAATGAGAATTTCAACTGCATAACCTAAGAATCCAAGATCAACTTACTCGATTACAGTACATAGTATAATTAACAAATTTTCCAATAACACTATTGATGCCAACGTCACAAAAATCTATTTCGTCTTGTTATGTCATCGAAAATAGGCAATCTGTTCATAGTTCAAATCGGAAGCCTAACGATCTAGACTCTAAAACTAAGAAACACATATGGATCTAATATGTAATAAAATCTGTGTGTTAAGACTTAAGACACAACAACATAAAATTATGAGAAAGCAGTAAAAAATCGAGCGAAGGAAAACGACAACCATCTTACACACGTGCGAAAACCGGCAACCGACAAAAGTTCCAAAAAGTCATTACATCACGAAAGGAACGGATGCGCAAGTACGCAGGACGAAACTGAAACGGAACGGACAACCTCCTACGTAGGTAATCCAGTCGTATTATATATTTTGTACGGTTAAAGATCAAACGATGTTGATCCAACGGTTAATCTAAGCATCTTTTCTAACTGTTACAGATGTCAGTGAAAATCACAGATGTTAATACTGATAAATGCAAAGCAGTCTAAAGCATCATATGCAGATGGTTTTGTTTAGTAATATTAGACATGACAATGGACAAGTCGACCTCTAGAACCGGTTGTCTCTAAATCTAACTAAACATCTTGCATCAGATTGTTTCGGACAATATAGACATAGATGATACGACACAGAGAAATTTTTCATTGCAATTACTTGGTTAAGTCTAGTTGTGATGAGAAGAATGAAGGATCAAGATCAGAAGCATCCTCTCCAGTCGTCTTAGTTCTGTCATTGTCATCAGTAATATCATTGATATCAAAGTTTCGGGAGGGAAAAGGAAGCTTCTTCGGGCTCTCCCTTTTAGTGAGCTTGCTTCCCATTTCTGTGTCATATCTCACGGAGGAGCTATATTCGGACTGATACTCAGATTCGTTAGATGTTATTGTCATATCATCTTCTTCTGGGACCATTGCTCTGAGATCTAGTTGCGAAGGCGGGATCTTGGCAAAGAACACTTCTTTAACGTTCTTCAGCAAACCTCTCTTGTAAGGATTTTCTTTCTTATCATAGCGGTACCGGAAATTCTCATATGTTGTCTGCAAAAACAGACATAACACAAGAAATATCTCAAGGAGGCTAAGGCAAGATAACAAGACTTAAGTATGTTCATATGATATAAGGTAAGAACTCTACCTGATTTGTAGACATGAGATAGAAGTGGAAAATGGTAAGGCCACCAACGAACCATACAGCAACGAACGAATAGACGATAAGAATGACAGAGACTATATCAGAAGACATTGTCCTCCATAGTCTCCCAGGCTGTCGGATAAGATTGATCCACGAGAACACAAAGACATATATGCATAACAGTGTTGAAGTTGAGATGAAGCAGATGAAGAAAGGGTAGTTTCGCTGCAAAAGATTTAGACCAAAAAGAATCATATGATTGAGAAGTGTACAAATCTATGGAAGACTGAAAGTTGGTTGTAGTTTAAAGTTTGAGAGGAGGAAATATATGAGAAAGAACTTTACACGGGCAATGCATTGTCCAACCCATGGACAATGGTGATCAAAGCGTTGGACACAGTTGTTGCAAATGGAGCAGTGTGATGCGCGTGGGGGACGGTAGAGCAAGCAGGTATCACAAAACTTGACTTTGATAGTGTAGCCGTTAACGAAAACGTCCTTGGTTCGTGGAATCTTGAGATGAGGAGTCTTGTTGTTGACCCATTCCATTGAATGTGTCAAGGAACTATCTGTACCATCTTCAAGATGCATTGATGATTTATTCCTCGGGATGATTCCTGGATCCCTAGCTGATGTCAAGAATAGAAACGTAAAAGCCTGCAGACCAGGATGCATGCAAACAAAGATATCAGCTTTGAGGAAGCAAAACTGATCACAAGTAAAAGGGAGTAGGAGACAAACCAAGAGGGTGAGGATAAATCCTGAAGTGAGAACGGAATAGTTGAAGAAAGGATCGCCTTTTCTGATCCACACGAGCATCCTTATGCAGAAGGTAAGCGCAGGAGCGCCAATCAAGAAGGAGGTTAGGAAGAGAGATGATACATCAGGACCAAAGATTAGCCTCCCTCCACAGAAAAATCTCTGATAGATGCAAGAAAAGAAACAAAAAACAGATTCACATCATTCCGGTCGAACAAGAAGAAACAAAACAAATACAATCTTGGCAGACAAGAATCATGAGCCACAGCATGTTAGCACTTAAGAAGGAAAGGAATGTAATATATAAAAATATATTATTACGTTGTTACCCTTCCAGGCTTTGTAAAATCTGATGAGAGGAATTTGTTTAGAAGATGAAGCCGTCATGAGAATATGATCAGCAGAGGGAATACAATGGACCTGACTACTCTTCTTCTTGCCCATTCTCTCTCTCTGCATTTTCTGTTTTCCCACACATGAAGCCTATCTTCTAGAAAACGAATCTTCAAAATTTACAGAAATGAATGTGGGTTTTATCCCTTTTCGTCTTCTTCTTGTTCTTTCTATAATTTCAATCCATTGCGAACCAAGCCTCTGCAGTTATGTTTTCTCTCTGTCTCTCTCTCTCCGAGATTGTTTTTGTCCTCTAATAGTTTGCAATAATTTCGGAGAAAAATAAGAGGAAGTGGCGGAAGGATAACATATTTTAATTTCGATGTCTCTCGCACGTGAACATTATCTAAGATTCTTAGCTTGCATGGTTTTCTAATCTTAGCCATTTTACAGTATCCACATCAACAAAAACAAAAACAAAAACAAAACATCAAAACTAGTATTAATAACCTATTACGACCTTCGTTAGTTCGTTACAGACAGAATAGAACCGGGTATTAACCACACACAAAACACATCTTTGTTTAAAATAATTAGTGGCTTGTATAATAAACCTTACCCAATATACCACTGGCCAAACAATTTGTATTTCTTGCAAACAATTTGGATTACTAAAAAACCGAAGAAAGCATCGCAAACAGTGTCAAAGTTAAATAATGTCAAAGACGGAGCCTAGTAACATGTTGGCGAAGAGCTTCGAACTGAGGGTTCAATACAGAAAATAAAAATATATGAAGATAAAATTAAGAATGTTATTTTTAATAAAATATAATTTATGCATTTTATTTTTAGTAGTAATGAGAGTGTAGAATTTTTAACTAACCATGAAAAAATATATTCCAAAATTTAGACTATATTTGGTGAGGCTTTAAGTTACATATATTAATAAAATAATATAATTGATATTTTAGGTATATAATTTTATTTTGGGTATTTTGGATACTTGTTCGATTTGAGTTCGGTTTCCGTCTTTTAGATATAGAAATCTAGGACCGCTCAGATTCAGATATTTTGTTGTTTTGGGTTCGCGTTCAGTATCATTTTTTGTTCGGTAATTTGGGTTCGGTTCTTTTACCCATTCCTATAATTTAATGTAGTTTCTTTATTTTTCGTAGTCTTCAACATAATATTTTTTAAATTGACCTTTAGAGATTTTTTGTTTTCATATAAAAATAATTATTGATCATATGTAGAACGTATGTCATTAGTAAAATATTTTAAATTTCGTATCATGATATATAATCAACTATTTTATTGTTAATATTTAGATTTAAGTTTTTTTATAAAACTTGAATGGTAATTTGTTTAGTTTCTGGCTTTTGATATATTAGATTATTTTTTAAAAAATGTTTTTATGATTTTCAATTTTTAGTTATTTTTTATACGTTTAATTTATTAAACATAAGTTTCATGATTTTTATTTTGATATACTTTTTTATAGAAAATAAGGATTTATAAAAAGTATAAGTAATAATAAAATTTCTGGATAAATAAAAAATAATATATATATATGTAATATTAATTTATTTATTCTATAGAGTAAAAAAATGTTTCACATTATTAAAGAGATTCTTGAGTGTATGTAAATTTTAGTATGAGAATTTATTTATTATACAAAATATTGTTTAATTATTTATTAATATATAATTACAATTTTTGAAAGAGAAAAAGAAAATATAAGGATTTCTTTTAGAAAAAACTAAAAATTATTATTTCTTTTTAGAAAGACTTACAAATAATGATTTCTGGATTTTGTTCACGAAATGATAAAAATATTAAAAAACCATTATCTTAAATTTTAAAATGTATTTGTTTAATAGTTTGATTGGTTAATAAAGTGGTTTTTACAAAAACTAGACGAATACTTTCAAATAGCACACTTTAATGTTTTTGTCACAAAAATAGCACACAAGAGTGAATATGACAAAAATAGTATTTGTTAAATGGTTTAAAGATAATTAAATAATGTATTTAGGTATACAAGTCACCAATTAGAATTTAGATTTTGGATTTTATGTTTAGGTTACGAGATTGAAAAGAAACGAATGAAAAGTAAATGTATAATAATTTTTTTCTTTTTTAGTGAATACTATTTTCATTATTTTTACTGTAGTATGCTATTTTACCACAAAAACTTTAAAATGTGCAATTTTTTAGAATTGACCTAAAAACTTTACCAAAATCTATAAACATTCAAATCTTAAATTTTTTTTTTGAGTTCGCTTTCTCTCTCTTCTCACACTCTTATCTTTCAGAGAGAAAGCAGTGATCTCCGGCTTTGTCCGGCTTTTGCTTGTAAAATATTTTCGGCCTTGTCCGATTAATAAGTTTCCTCTCGTAGGATTCCTCTTTCCAGCAAGTCTGGCGTTTCGTTAGTTTCTTGACCTGTTTTCTTTTTGAACTCTTTTGCAGAATCGAAAATAATATTCAAAGGCCGAGTGTGAGAATATGGGGTTCACAAGATCAACAACTGCTCGATTTCCTGGATAAATCCTTCATTTCCTCTCTTGTGAGTTGTGACCGTGTATTCGATTATTCTGCAAAGGAATATTCGATGGTGAATCAATTGAAATAGCTGATTAAGGAGAATCTTCAAATCAGAGCATTTGAGTTTCATAATCAGTCAGCTATGGTGGTAATGAAGATCGCGAGTCATGGACGAGTGGAGGACGAGTTGACGACGAACCTTCCACACCCAACCTCAGTGTAACACGTGGTCCAGCATGAAAATTAATTTTCTTGTTATCTTCTGTTATTGGGCCTTTATGAATATATGTAATGTTGGGTTTTTATTTCATCACCCGGTTTGGGTTTTCAATGAAATGAAAGCATGTCGACAAAAAAAAAAATCTAGATTTTTAAATGGCTGTTTTATTTTATCTCTAATAATTTGTACACGTGTATGAAAGGGAATGGTGCCCTCTTTTCTTTTAAGATTATATATATAAAAAAAAATAGAGTCTTTTCCGAAATACAAGAAGAAGAATCGAGAAGAAAGCTAGGGTTTGTTTCGCCGATTGTTCCCAGATCCAGCGATGAGTCGAGTGATAGATAAGGAAAATTCCGATGTTCCTTCACCGAAGCGTCAGAAGACGGAGGAGGGTGATAGCAGC
>OVBB01000295.1:0-30059 GCA_900406415.1 Isatis lusitanica
TCGCCCGGAAACATACCGACAAATGGTCTAAAACCATTTTGTCAAAAACGAATTCCAACAACCGGATCACATTTATCCTCCATTTCGAAACTTTTTCGAATTAATTTTATGCATTTTTCTAACTTTTTCGAAAGAGCATCCACATTTGGAAAGTTTTTGAACGGTTCTGACTTAAAAAATAAAGAAAAAAATAAAAAATTAATGATGTGGCGTTTCTAAAATTTGGAGTCGCCTCTGAGGGAAGAAGCGGTAGAGACGGTTCTGCTCTACACGTGTATATTTGTAATTCGTTCAAAGATTTTTATTTTCCTAAAATCTTTTTTTTCAGAGCTGTTTGATAATTATATCTATTACTAAACTTGACTTGAAGGAAAAAGTGTTGAATTGTTTCTTTCTCATACCCAGATTAGTTTCTCCAAAGTCCAAGCCAAACTGGCATTAGAAAATCCATGCCAGGATTTGTCAAAGCTCGTGTATGTGTGCATCAATTTTCCCCCTTGCTATTATAGCATTACTAATGTATTTAACATTCTTTATCACTGAGTGTAAGTTCAAAATTACTTTTGTTTCCTTCAAGGCTGGTCTAATGCTTGTGACACATTGGGACTTAGTGGACTGGTTATTCTCCGGCTCTCTGCATGGGGTGCACGACATCTCTTCACTTCAGAGTACAAAGGTCTGAATCTTCCATCTGCAATGATACAATTTTTTTGTTCTTGCTAACTCAATGAAGTTAAATATATTTCCAATAAAAGGTTGATATAGTTTGGTTGCAGGGCTTCTTATTGTTGACTTTATACCAGATATTAACATTGAAACTGCTAATTTTTTACTCAAACAACACAAGCTGCAGTTTCAGTAACAACATTTCATACTTTGATTGTCTTCTTGATGTTTGTTGTGAATCTGTCTACTCTGCATACAGTTCGTTGAACCACATTGTCATTTTTTCTGTCCCTAATGTGAAATATATATTTGGCATAGGTTGTTCTCTTGGATAAGATGTCTTATTTTTCATTGTCTTTGGCTGGAATCTGCTCGTTTTAGTTTCTCTTACCATCGTGGTACTTGTTTTTCCATTTCATGATCATCTCTATTGCTCTGTTGTTGCTGCAGACACGACGAGTGTATCCGTATGACAACCTGAGAGTGGAGCTTGGAGGAGAGCCATAGAGACCTATCAAAACCCAAGCGTGCTTTCTTCACTGCTTTGTTCTTCAAAATGTTTTAATTTTCATGCTCAGAACTTGAAGACAGAAGAATAAAAGAGACTTCGTTTTTATTTATGTGTTGTCTCTGTAATTAACAGCGATCATGTGAGTGTATTCATAAGAGAAGACATAAGTTTTCAGCAAATATTTATTATTTTTGTTTTCATTAAATCATCTTTGTTTTAACAGGAAAGAACAAGCTTGATCATGGTTTCTGAAACTTCTTTCGAATCTTCTCCATCGCTTAGTCCATCTTCAGAAATTTTTTGTGGAGCAACTTCGTAACAGGCGAAGCAAGAGTGCATACACAAATGAGAAACATGTAACAATTTGAACAAACACAGTAGTATTATTTTATACTACTAATAATATCAAGAACTTGGACAAACAAGACACATCACTGTAATTATCGATCTAATCGCCACTGTAGGCTCATAGAATTTATACCTCCGGCCTTCTTCACAGCATGGCCCTTTATTGTATTTAAGATACTTTTATATAAGTGTCATTTTCAGTTTGTTACTTTGGTAAAGAAGAGAGTGTGTTTTTTTTCTTTCAATTTCACTGGTTCCCTGAGATGGGAGAATCACGGCCTCTCTTGAAATCGTCCCAGCCTTTAACCCAAGGCTGTCCAGCTGCTGCACGCGTCTCTGGTGCCGCATGCTTGTTCAGATTCGTCATGACTTTCTTGTGCAACGCCAAGAACACCTTTCAATCATCACAACAAAGGATTGACTTAAGTCACTGGATGATAGTTATGGTTTCGAAAGATATGACAGATCATGAGGTTTAAGCTTACCGGATTTGAGCTCACTATCTCCGGAGGCTGTTCCTGACCAGTTAGCCATTTCCAGAGATCAGGGTTTTCCTGCAGAAAGCCAAACGTCACTATTAGCAACAAATTATGTTCAAGAAAGATCAAATTTTCTTGATCTTACAGATTAACAACTCTCCTTTGAGCTCACTATGACTAGAATCATGTTTTCACCATCTGCTCTTAGCAAAATCCATACTATTTTGTCTATGTTCTCTAAACTGATATTAACAGCTTTGAAAATCATTAATAACATCATTTCGGGATTATAATCACTCGAGAGCAGCCTCATGGCACAACAATTAACCTGTATTACACTCAACCTAACCCCCAAGATCGTGTGAAGAAGATACATAATAACTACAGAAACTCCTATAAAATCCATGTCTACATCTCAAAACAATATGCAGGTTAATACGAACAAGAATTGTAAGAACAATACCAAATGAAAATTACAAAACACTCTGAGATGTATGAAGATAAAAGAGACAATGAAACATACCAAATCAAGGACATGAATTAGGGATTTGACAGTGGTTTCGTCCATGGAACTAACATTCTCCTCAACCCAATTCCCCAAAACAAGATCAAGTTCCAGAAACCCTCGTTGCTTGCTCCTATACAACAATCTATTCACACCAAAACAATATCTCAATAACAAACATTAATTTATTCCGAAACAAACGTAACAACTCCAAAAAAATTAACCACACCTGTTGATCGTTATCCTCTTCTTCTCTTCGCTAGAGAGATCAATATCAAAGTTCTGTGGACTCGACGTGTTCCCGCAGAAGAATCTCGGCCCCAATTCAACTCCATTTCTTCAAAAAAAAAAAAAATCCAAAAAAAATTAACGAAAAAATCATCTTGTTTTCTTATACGGTGGAAGAGAAATTCGAGTACCGTAAAATACGAAGTGATCGGATTGCGGCGGCAGGAGTGACGGCGCTTCGGCTAACCACCGCGGAGGAGCGGATGATCCGGTGGACGTTGATCAGCGCTTTTCGGCCGGACATTTTTCTGTTCTTCTCTCTTGTCACGGCGATGTAATGAAGGGAACACACAAAAGTGGTACTTATGGACCCATAATGGGCCTACGCTTTCGTGGCCCTCTCCTGACCACGTAGGAGTCCTACGGTAGCACACAAAAGTGGTACATGAGCGTTACTCCTCGTACCAAACACAATGAATACTAAGCTTAAGATGACTCTTAATAAAACTCTGCCATTAATAAGGAAACTTATTACCGTCAGCAACTTCTTCAAACTGAGCGAAAGCTGTCATAAGCCCTTCAGAAGTGGTGCGCTTCAAGAAACAGCATCAAAACAGAACAATGATTCTTAGTTCCACACAAAAACTAAACTCTCAAAAACTCGTTGATACTATGCTAGTATTACTAGCAAACAAATATATGAAACTAGCAAACATGTAATGGCTGCTCGACAAAAGACTCTACCAAAGTAAGTTTTCAGCTATTACTAGGACGAGAACCAAACCATGCATAAAAAAATCTTACAATATTGAGGAAACTATGAAGGTCGAAAGACTCACCTGGAAAAACGAAACAAAAACACTAGTGAACACGGTTTCACTTATGTAGCTTCTCTCTTGACCAAACCGGAAGAAGAAAGAACAATGGAGAGTACTGCACACGACATATGCCATTCATAGTGTTAAAACAATACAAACTTAAGAGATAAGTAAAATCCAAGAGACAAATAAGCTACATTGTTAAAACCAAAACCAAAACTAACACACAAAAGCCACCTCACAATCCTAAGAACCATGATTCAGACTTGAACAAAAAGAAACAGGAGTCACCATTAAAACTCAGCATCAGAAATAACAATAAAGTAAAGTTTCCATCTGAATCTGACGAGAATCATTTCAAACTGACAACAAAAAAAAGCTCTCGAATTTCAAATCAGCAGTTAAAAATGAGTGAATCTAAGTTAAATAGGGAAACTAGAATTTCAAGATGAGAACCTGACAGATAAGACCAGCTAGAAGGTCGATCTCCGTCGTAATCTCAGAGCAAAATCTCTTCCACCACAACAAAATTTGTTTGGATGCCTCGAGTGAATCTAGGATAAGCCTCACAACAACAGACAAAAAGAGTCCTACAAGATGAAGAGAAGAGAACCATCAAAAAATGTAACAACACATTGCCTTTTGCTAGCATTACTGTCAGTATCCGAAAAAGACTTCATCTTTTCGCTACTAATACAGTGATTTACATCGAGATGATGACGAAAAAGGATGAAGAAGCCAAATCATCTATCATTGTAAATTAAAAACCCAGAAAAACCCAGAAATGACGAAAAAGGATGAAGAAACTACGAGCCAAGCTAAACCTCGCAAAAACCTAGAAATTACCGGAGAAGAAGAGACTCGTGCTGGGTTCCGCCTGAGGACGAGCCGGAGTTTTGGCATTAGCCTGTGGAGATGGTCGATGTCGATGAAGTGGAGATAGGTCGATATCGATGAAGTGAGATGTCGGTAGCGTTTGGTTTTAAATGAGTTTAATGGACTGTCCATTTTATATTTTGTAAGACTCGTTTATTTGTGGAACGTAAATGGATTTGTTTCGGTTATGTCCATTAAATTTAAGACGGATATAGACGCTAAACGGTTCAAAATTTTTGTGAAGACCCGTTTATGTCCAACAAAAGTTTGTTCATGATAACATCCCTACATAGGACTATAGCGTAACTAACTTTTTTGTATTTTTGATTTTTTTCTTTGGAGTATGTAGGGAAAAACGAGCTAGTATATATATATATATATATATTGTTTTTTTGTAATTCTCGAAAATAGAATGTTTTATCACAAAATAGCACACTATGTTGAAAATGACAAAATAGTATTTATTAAAAAAGAAAAAAAACTATTATACATTTATTTTTCATTCATGTTTTTGTTAATTTTGTAACCCAAAACCCTACATCCTAAAATCTAAACTCTAACTAATGAATTGTGAACTCAAACACATTAATGTAATACATATAAATATAATTAAAGTATGCTATTAATGTCATGTTTTTCTTTAGTGTGCTATTTTTGTGATAAAACATTAAAATGTGTTATTTGAAAGTATTTCTCTGTTTTTGGTGATTTAGCTAGAAGTGTGGCCTAAGGGAACCGATAAAATTTCCGGTTTAGTTAGGTTTGTGTCGAATAAACAGAAATTGAGAAAAAAATGCAGAAAAAGAAACCATTTTGGTTCGTAACCAAACCCACTCCAAGCTAATTTCATTAGTCCGATGAATTTCTCGGTATGGAGTTTAACTGTGACTTACCAGCCGGTTTCTTTAGGTCTGTAATGTATCGAATAGACATAAATTGAACCAAATCACACTCCAGGTTAATTTTGTTCCAAGAAACAGAAACTTGGAAGCTAAAAATAGAAGTATTATGAGGCCATAGAAAATTCACGCAAAAAAATTCTTGGAGCTAAAAATAGAATCATTATGTCGACGAAATTCTGTCATGCAAATTCAGATCGACATTTCGAAGAAAAAGAAATTTAGAATTGTGAAACAGAGAGGGAAAAAAGGGAAGAAGATCAAATATGGTGGGAAGCAAAGAGAAATCAAAAGAGAAACGAGACAAGAGACTCCAAGAAGTCTCTCTCCTTCGTACTATTCCTTACTCAGATCACCAGAGGTATTATCTCTCGTCTTCCTTTCTAATTTCGCTAGGATGAATATGGTGTTTTGTCTTGTTTATAAGATTCTCTTAATGAGACATTTTTATGTTTTGACCCTAAATCATAAGTGCTGATTATATGTTTCATATTTATGGGTTTTGCTTAAAAAGAAAAAAGTTATGGTGCAAATGATTGACCATTTAGAAGAATAAAAATAGGTGCAATTGACTATTACTCTGAATTTCTTTAACTATTTACAATTTAAGTAAAATTGCTATAGTAGAACTCACATAATAATAGGAAAAATGGTCTAATTCCTCTAGAAATTATTCCACTACTTAAGTGGAGAGAAAAAATCCAGTAAAAAAAAATTTCAATTTCACTTATTCATGTTACACTAATATAATTCCTTTTTATTCCTCTATTTTTTTTTTCTTTTTACAACCATTTGCACCCTTAGTATGTGCGATCAATCATTAGGAAGAATTATATTGTTTCCATGGCAATTTGATTATTTGATCTCCTGAAAAAAATTCATTAGATATTTCAAATTAGAAGCTGCAATCTTGGAAGGTTTTTTTAACAAGTTTTCACGTATTTCATTTAGAAGATTTATTTGATTTTTGTTATAACTAAAGAGATCTTTTTTCTTGAAAATACTCAAACAAATATATTATTGGTTTCTCTTATTAGAGCATCCACATCAGTGATCCTCCATTGAGGTTACTAGAAAAAGATACTTTAATTTCTTTTCTTTTTTTTTTAAATCGAAAAAAAATTCTGCCAATATAATAGTGACACATGGCGAGACTTAAGAGAAATGATGTCTTCAAATCAAACCTCTACGAACCTGAATTTATATTTCTTGTGGAACCAGCTCAATTTTTTACTGTTTTTTTATTTCTTTTTACATATGAACCTGTGCTATAAACTCTGCTTAATAATCTGATGTACTTGCTTTTAGGTGGTGGACATCTGAAACCGTGGCGGTGATAACAGGTGCGAATAGAGGGATAGGGTTTGAGATGGTGAGACAATTGGCTGGACATGGATTAACTGTTATTTTAACATCAAGAGACGAGGATGTAGGCGTCGAAGCCGCCAAAATACTGCAAGAAGGTGGATTCAACGTTGATTTCCACCGCCTCGATATCTTGGACTCTTCCTCAGTTCAAGAATTCTGCAAATGGATAAAGGAAAAATACGGATTCATTGATGTTTTAGTAAGTTTGATTCATGTTAAGATTTTCACTTGATTACGTTAGATGAACAACTTTTTCTTTTTTTTCTTTTGCAGATAAACAATGCAGGTGTAAACTACAATGTTGGAACACATAACTCTGTTGAGTTCTCTCATATGGTTATATCTACAAACTATCATGGCACAAAGAACATAACTAAAGCCATGATACCGTTAATGAGACATGCTTCTCCAGGTGCTCGTATTGTCAATGTCACCTCCAGGCTCGGTAGATTAAAAGGCCGACACAGTGTACATATACCTATCTATCTCTTTTAGATTTATCGTTTTACTCGACGTTTTGAAGGAAGAATAGATTCTTACTGGATTCTCTCTAGCAGAAGCTTGAGAACGAAGCCGTGAGAGCCAAGCTTATCGATGTGGACTCTCTGACAGAGGAAATCGTCGACGAAACAGTGTCCGAGTTTTTGAAGCAAGTGGAAGAAGGAACGTGGGAGTCAGGAGGTTGGCCACATTCTTTCACAGACTATTCTGTCTCGAAAATGGCGGTGAATGCATACACAAGAGTACTAGCGAAAGAGCTGTCTGAGAGACCAGATGGAGAGAAGATATATGCAAACTGCTTTTGTCCCGGTTGGGTTAAAACCGCGATGACGGGTTATGCCGGGAACGTCTCAGCAGAAGATGGGGCTGATACTGGAGTGTGGCTTGCATTGCTTCCTGATCAAGCTATCACTGGAAAGTTCTTCGCTGAGAGACGTGAGATCAATTTTTAATGAGAATATAGATGGGACATGCCTCATGCATGTTGTTCTTACATGGTTTTAAAAGAAGCTTTTGAAAGTTAGTTTATAGTTTGATTGTTGCAGATACAAGAGTTTATATGAATAAACATTTTCTCTCTCAACATCTTTGGTTTTCTGCATGCTTTCTTTCCCCACTTTTATGATATCTTTTTAGTTTTATATATGTACATAGTGTAGTGATATCATCGATCGTTTTCTATAATTTCTAAAAATAATACTAATCCACTTTATGTTCAATTTAATAGTTCATTTTTTGTACTTTTTATAATTTAGGTTAATAATTATGCTTGCTTATGAGAGACCAATAAGGAAAAAGACCACACACACCAAAGACACATGCTAATTAGTTTCCGGATGAACCTTTGTGTTTTATTTAAAAATCAAACTACAAAAACATGCTAATTAGTTTCATTATATTCTGACAGAAGCCTTTCAAAGTTAGTTTTTAAGAAATCTTTGTTTTTTACTCCTTTCTCCAATATGTTTTAAACTTATGAAGTGGCCTTTGACTCTTACATGTTCTGCTTTTTCTTCTTTGATCGTGTTTCTTAATGCTCAGGCAAGTAATGAGAATTTACCACCCAATGTTTATCAAGCAGCTCGCCAAGGAACTGAAGAGACTTGACGAATTTTCTCCACTTGGCATCAAGGCTGTGGCTAATGGTAACCTGAAGATCGTGGGACTTCACATAGGTCCAAATCTCTATGATGGTGTTCGTACTGAGCGAGAGCTGGAGACACATGGGTTTCCTTGAAGATTTTAGCGGACCTTTGCATCTTCTTAGCTTCTTGGAAAATTCTTTCAATGGAGGTGTCTTAGTAACCTTAGAAATCGTTTATATCCTTTGTTGATCGTTATATATGTTAGAATATAGGAAATATACACTATTTCCTTATTCACGATAATGTCAAATCTGTATAGAATATATTTAGCATATCTCTTAGCTTGTAGAGCACTCCTATGTAAAGCTATATAACAGCTATTATCAATACATAAATCTCCACGGAGTTTCACAATCTTACATGGTATCAGAGCTTGAATAGCAAAAACCCTAAAATTTTTTTTGCTATAGCCGATCCGCCTCCGCTCTCTTCTCTTCTTCTTCATCTTCTCTCACCTTCTTCTTTCTCTCATCTCTCTCATCCATCTCTGTCTCACAGCAACCATGACCGACCACCTTCTCAATCCCACGGTTGAAAAACCATTCACCATCACTCAGATTCGGGCTTATATCCCGATCATTCTCAACATGGAGAAGTTGAACTATGATCTCTGGCGTGAACTATTTGAAACACACTGTGTTTCGTTTGGAGTTTCTGGACATCTCGACGGCACCACCGTCTCTACCACTGACACTGCAACAAGGTGGAAGGAAAGAGATGGCCTTGTGAAGATGTGGATATACGGCACAATTCATGAGAAACTTCTCGACTCTGTCTTGAAGAAAAACTGCTCTGCTCATGAACTTTGGCTATCTATCGAACATCTCTTTCGTGACAACAAAGAGGGCCGAGCTTTGCAACTTGAAAACGATCTTCGGACCCTAACGATCGGTGACTTGGGTGTTCACGAGTATTGTCAGAAACTAAAGTCCATCTCTGACCTTCTCTCCAACATCGACTCCCCTGTCTCAGACCGATCCCTTGTCATGCACGCCTTGAATGGTCTCTCCGAGAAGTATGATAACATAACTAATGTTATCATGCACAAATCCCCGTTTCCTCAGTTTTCTGAAGCACGGTCCATGCTCTTAATGGAAGAGAACCGTCTGTCCAAACAGACGCGCATCACCGCCGCGACTCCTCCCACCGCTGCATCTCCTGATGTCCTCATCGCAGCAGCTCCTGCTTCTGCATCACCCGCTCAGCCGTACAACAGCTACAACAACTCAAATGGGCGTGGAGGTTATCGCAACCGTGGTGGCCGTCGCGGACGAGAACGTAACCATTTCAACAACAATTGGTCGCCGCAGTTCAATGCTCCATGGTACCCCCCTCACTATCAATATCCGATGTGGAATCCACCTCGGTATGCTGCACCATCGTATCCTAACCCTCACCCGACGTATGCATCATCTTCGGGAATCCTTGGACCGGCTCCTCGCCCTCAACATGAAGCACACTACGTGCAAACATATCCCCACCAGCAACTCACGCATGCATTAAACACTATGAGCCTTCAGGATCCAGCGGATTCCATGTGGTACATGGACACGGGAGCAACAAATCACATCGCCAATCAACAAGGTACGCTACGTTTCCCTTTTAATAAAAGCATTATGTCTCTACCTCTTGTTCGTGTTGGTAATGGATCTCTCGTGCGCACCACTGCGGTTGGTACTGGCATCATACCCACATCTCCACTCTCACGTCCCTTACTTCTGCGCCATGTTCTTGTCTGCCCATCTATGATTAAGAATCTTGTCTCTGTACGTCGGTTTGTTACTGACAATTGCTGCTCCGTTGAATTTGACCCGTTTGGTTTCTCTATCAAGGATTTAACAACACAGGCCAAGCTTCTCCGATGTGACAGTTCAGGCCCGCTCTACTCCGTCTCTCCGATCTCCTCTTCGTCTGCGTCTCCGTTAGCTCTCTTTACCTCCGTTGCTTCACCTATGTTATGGCATCGTCGCCTTGGCCATGCAAGTAAAGCAGCTCTTTCTACTATTGGTTTTACAAGTTCTAATAAGACCGCTTTGACGGATTTGTGTCATGCGTGTCAAATAAGTAAACATGTTCGGTTGCCTTTCTCTTCTTCTACTACGGCTGTTTCTCGCCCTTTTGAGATTGTTCACTCCGATATTTGGACATCTCCTTTACATAGTATTAGTGGTTTTAAATACTATGCGATTTTCCTTGATGCTTTCACTCAATATGTTTGGGTTTATCCGCTTCGTAGAAAGAGTGATTTATTGGGTCATTACATTCAATTCTCACAGTTTGTTAATACTCAGTTTAATCTCGAGATTGCTGCTCTGCAATGTGACAACGGTGGAGAATATGCAAATAAAGCTTTCCGTGAGTTCTTAGCATCAAAAGGCACCATCTACCGCTTCTCTTGCCCGTACACATCTCCCCAAAACGGGAAATCGGAGCGTATGATTCGCACCCTCACCACCATGATTCGGTCCTTACTTCATCAAGCATCTATGCCTCTGTCATATTGGGTTGAAGCTCTCCTCACCGCCACTCATCTCCTCAATATTCTTCCAAGCTCAGCGATTGGTAACCTCACACCTCATTCCCTTCTTTACAAACGATCACCAACTTATGATCACCTCCGCGTCTTTGGTTCGCTTTGTTACCCAAATCTGCTACCAACATCTTCTCACAAGCTTGCTCCACGTTCCACTGCTTGTGTCTTTTTGGGATATCCGATTGATCATAGAGGGTACCGCTGTCTTGACCTCTCCACCAACCGTATCATATTATCACGCCATGTAGTCTTCGATGAGCATGTCTTCCCCTTTGCATCTTCTACAACAGTGTCACCATCTACCACTTCTGATACTCCACAGGCTGTTCCTCGCATCACTCTCCTTGATGACGTCGCCCCTGTCACACATTCTCCACCTCCGACTCCACCACCGTCTCCACCGCCCTCACTCTCACCGTCACCGCCACAGTCTCCTTCCTCTGCCTCGTCCTCAACTGCATCCTCACCCGACTCGTCTCCACCTACTCCTCTGATTGTCAATGACCATTCAATGCAGACTCGTGCCAAGGATGGAATTCGCAAGCCCCGACAACGGTTATGCTTACACACCACTACTGTCTCTCCACTTCCTCTGTCTCATGTCCATGCCGCGAGAGATCCTAACTGGACACCTGCAATGCAGGAAGAATATGATGCTTTTATTAAAACGGGAACGTGGTCCTTAGTACCACGGCCCAAGAATACTAACATTATTCGCTCTATGTGGTTGTTCAGGCACAAATTCAATGCAGATGGCAAATTTGCGCGATATAAGGCGCGTCTCGTGGCAAACGGAAAATCTCAAGAAGTTGGTGTTGACTGTGATGAAACTTTTAGCCCTGTCGTTAAGCCCACCACCATTCGTACGGTCTTGGGTGTTGCTACGTCTCGACAGTGGCCTCTTCATCAACTTGATGTCAAGAATGCGTTTCTCCATGGCGACTTAAAGGAGACTGTTTACATGCATCAACCTCCCGGGTTTCGTGATCCATCAAAACCAGATCATGTATGTCTTCTACATCGTTCCCTCTACGGTCTTAAACAGGCTCCTCGCGCCTGGTACACTCGCTTTGCTGTCTTTGCTCGCAAGATTGGTTTCCGTCAAAGCTTGTCCGATCCGTCTCTCTTCATACTCCGGCGTGGCTCTCATCAAGCTTATCTTCTTCTATACGTGGATGACATTGTTCTCACTGCCTCTGCCTCCGCTCTTCTTACCTCGATCATTGCCTCTCTTAATGCTGAGTTCTCCATGACCGATCTTGGTCCACTTCATCACTTTCTGGGTATTAATGTGACGACTAATGCATCTGGTCTATTTCTTCACCAACAAAACTATTCGGCTGATCTTCTTCATCGAGCCGGCATGACGGACTGTAATCCGTGCAACACTCCTGTTGACACCAAGACAAAGCTCGCAGCTGATGATAGTCCGCCTGTCGCAGATCCGACTCTGTATCGCAGTCTTGCTGGGGCACTACAGTATCTTACCTTCACTCGTCCGGATCTCTCGTATGCTGTCCATCAGATCTGTCTCTATATGCATGATCCCCGGGAAGCTCACTTCAATGCCCTCAAACGTATTCTGAGGTATGTAAAGGGAACCATCTCTCATGGGCTTCAATTGTATCGCACCTCTCTTACCGGGTTAGTAGCTTACTCTGATGCCGACTGGGCTGGATGTCCTTCTACTCGTCGATCAACGTCCGGTTATTGCGTGTTCCTTGGTGATAATCTGGTCTCATGGTCTGCTAAGCGTCAACAAACAGTGTCACGCTCGAGTGCAGAAGCTGAATATCGAGGTGTAGCTAATGCAGTTGCTGAGCTTACTTGGATCCGCCAACTCCTTAGTGAACTCGGCATCTCTCTTATGAAGGCATCGGTGGTGTATTGCGATAATGTGAGTGCAGTCTACCTTTCTTCCAATCCCGTCCAACACCAACGGACTAAGCATATAGAGATTGACATTCACTTTGTGCGAGAAAAGGTTGCTTTGGGACAGGTCCGTGTGATTCATGTTCCTTCTGCTCTACAATATGCTGACATTTTCACTAAAGGGCTTCCGGTTACACTCTTTGAAGAATTTCGCTCCAGCCTAAGCGTACGGAAGCCTCCCGCTTAGACTGCGGGGGAGTGTTAGAATATAGGAAATATACACTATTTCCTTATTCACGATAATGTCAAATCTGTATAGAATATATTTAGCATATCTCTTAGCTTGTAGAGCACTCCTATGTAAAGCTATATAACAGCTATTATCAATACATAAATATCCACGGAGTTTCACAATCTTACAATATACGGTTACCATTATTTTAAACCATGATCCATATGTTTTTTATAGGCTCGAAATGCAAAAGGTGAGGGTTGAGATTGCAGCCATGGAGAGTGATGCAGAGCACTATTGATGTCACTTCTTGTCAATACATTAATAGTTACCAAATCCGATAAGTTTTTTTCTTTTTCTTTTCTCGCTGAATGAATCTCAACAGTTGCTCTGATTGATTTCACAGCCAACAATTTGTTCGACATCGTCTAACCCTCAGCTTCCTTAGAATCCCGTCTGGTGAGAATGAACTCTTTCTGCTGAACCGTTTGCCCTTTCAATGCATCTGCATCTTTACAAAGGTGGGAGTACAAAAACACATAAAATGCATCTTTCCATGTAACGTATATATATATATGTAACGTGTCATATTCTCATCCATTTCTTAATATCTGCATTTAATATCCTATTATGCAGTGCTATTTAGAAGATCTTACAGAAAACATATCTCTTCACTGGTGTCGTGATGAAAAGCTGGGTCAAAAGCATGGATTTCTTTTAGCAGAAACACGAGAAGCAAAACCACAAACAAAAGTGAGTACCAAGAGCAAGAAATTAGAAGAATAACTATTAATTAATAAGTAACTGTTTTTTTTTTTCCATTCAGGGATCTTATAGCCTTTCGTCGCAAGTTGTTTTTGTTCTTAGAATATGGTACATTTTGTATTTATCAATGAATTCAGGGCTTCTAGCTTACTTGCAAATAAAATAGCAACACTGAACACATGTCTTTCAAAGGTCCCAACAAGTTTTATGGCAAGTGATCATTCATGCTGCCAAAAAGTAACAAAGTGATAGCCATAACCCAAAAAATGTTAGAACATCCAAGTCTCGTAAGTTACTTTTTTTAAAGGTTTAAGATGAATTTTGGCATAAACTAATATGAAAAACATGTATATGAATAACATTACAATGATGAAGTAGATTTTAAGACATATAGACCAAACATTCGAAGTAGTAGTAAAAAATATTTGATGTAGAAAGTATCGATTGAAAAGAAAACCACGGTGTAGCGCGGGCACCCGCCGCCTGATAGATGAAAAGATGTATACTGTAAATAAGAGAACTGTTGGGACTTCAGATAAAGAATGTGACTTTCCTTAAACTGAATATGATCGTAAGCACTTGAGATAAGAGAAGGAGAGAGATGGAAACAGAGTATTTGCAGAGAGAACAGAACGAAGGAGACGAAGTATGAGTGCGAGAAAGTAAAGGGGAGCACACAGAGTATTTTTACCCAGTTCACCACCGAAGTAGCTACGTCTGGGCCGAGCCGGTTGCTCGGAATTCACTAGACTCACAGAGTGTTTACAAAACCTTAGAAACAGCAAGTATCCCACACCTTAGCCCTTCACTAGCTCTCGGTGTATACTCTGCCTATTCCTAACCTCAAGATAGCTAAGCAAAGTTATGAATACAAAGCTATCTAACACTCAATACAAAATTATTTATTTCTTACACTCTCTCAACTAGCTAAGTAGTCTATTTATAGTAGAACTATCAGCTAGGTTAAACCAATGCATCGCCGAAAGCACATCTTGTCTTGATGCCTTCTTGTCTCGGTTTGAAACGGTAACTTTTGCTTTATGGGACACAGAGTACGCGCTCCTCGTACGTCTTGTATCAGCTCCAGCCTCCCCCTTATTGTCTTCATTAGCTGTCTCTGAGAAGTGGTCCCAAAAGCAATCTAACCAGAGTTTGCTTTATAATAACCCTTGGTTAGACTTGAGTTACTTTCCCTCATTTGAACTCTGTTACTTTCCCGGCAAGATAACAAGTCTCCACAAGATCATACATGTACTGTTTCAAGTTCAAAGAATATAAATAGTTATGAATAAAATCAAGTTTTACCGTACTTGACTTTATGGTATATGTATCAATCCTGATTGTGACATAGTGTTCAGATTTTTAGGGTAAAGATCGATAAACTAACTGAATGATTGGTAAGGTTTCAAAAAAAAAAAAAAAACAAACTGATTGGTAAGGTAAAAAAAATTGTTATGAACAATTTGGAATCCAATTGAACCACGGAATGGTGAATATTAATACGCGGCCAAAAAAGAAAAAAATACATATGAATATGCAATAGTACAGAAGAAAAGGAGAAAAAAGGAAAATGATAAAAAGTAATTAGATTAACTTAAAATACATAACAACATGTTATTCAAACAAAAACGATATGTTAATTAGTGTCGCCTAATCAATGCTAACCGATTTAATAAAAACAGTGGTAAACAAAAATATATACTTCAAATAAGAAAAAGAAAGCTTAACAAATTATTTCATAACAAAAATAAAACAAAAATCCAAAAAAAGCAAATAGATTATAATTAAAAACAAATTCAAGAAGGTAATACTTAATAAACAAACTATTACTTATTCTCATATACAACACAGTATTTAATTTAAATTTAAACACACCCAAACAAAATAAGAAAATATTAAGAAAACAAATACACAAAAAATAAATTAAAATAAACAAATCATAAATTTAAAAATTAAAATAATATAAAAACAATCGCGCTTCTCACCTAATCAATTAAATAATACTTAAGAGTTTTTAGTGGGGCTCCCTTAATAATCACAGTATCATGCCCTAATTTACAAATTGCGATCGTTCTGATTTTCACCAGGGTCACAATGGAGGATAGGTCTTTCCTACGAACCACTGGAGAATTCGTCGGTAAAATCTCTGCTACCTCGAAATTGTTTGTCTATATATTGTTCTGCTTTATTTCTTCCCAGCGCCATAATTGTTTACGCTTTCTCCTATTTGACGCAGAGGGTGACGCGACTATCTTCTGCGACCTCGATGATTCCTCAATCCTTGCTGGTCTAAACCCTATAATTCTGTGCTATGATGATCAACACCAAATAAATCATGATACCTGCAATTTGCTTTTAGAGCTTGAAAGACTAACAATAACAAAAGATTTCAACATCATGCAAATCAAGGTTTAAGACCAGACCCGGTTAATAGAGAAAGCAGGCGAAGCAAATGCATAGGGCATCCATTTTAACATGGGCATCGATTTTGTTTGATTTTTAAAAAAATTGCAGCCGCAAGTGATGATACTTTGAGTGTATCAAGTTTAAACATAGAAGCTTCTTTTAAAAAATGGTATGCATTCAAACATTATTGGTGATGATTTGTATGTGAAATTAAAGATTCTATGAAAATCAATACCAATGAAACTCTATATATATATGTATTAATTATCAAGGTATGAATAAACTTTAGAGTTTTTGTTTGATTTTTAAAAACTAGCAACCGCAAGTGAGGATACTTTTAGGGTATCATGTTTAAACTTAGAAGCTTCTTTAAAAAAAAATAGTATGCATTCAAACATTGTTGGTGATGATTTGTATATGAAATTAAAGATTCTATGAAAATCAATACTAGTGAAACTTTATTGAAATGCTTGATTTTTTTAATTTTAAAATAGAGGATTTTATGAGAACACTGAAGTTGCTTATCGTATATTGTTGACCATTCTGGTATCAGTCGTGAAGTTGTTCAAAGTTGAAGTTAATAAAAAATTATTTCAAGTCTACCTTGTCACAAAAGAGATTAAATGAGTAGGCTTTGTTATCAATTGAGACTACTATTGTTGAAAAACTTGACTATTCGAGTTTAATAGCTGATTTTGCAAGAAAAAAATGTAAAAAGTGTTATATTTCAATAATAATAATTTTTTCTTACTTTGTTTTTATAAAAAGTTTATGGAGTTTGATTATCTTATATGAATAGATACTTAAGTGAGTATCTAACCAATGAGGTTGCTCTTATGAAATTTTAAGATATTTTTCTATATTATTATCATTTTATGATCTTTAACAAAAATGCACAATTTTTGAATTTGCTAAAGGCAGTCCAAAACGTTACACCGGCACTATTTAAGACACAAGGTTTAGAACACACAATATAAGTGGAACACAACAAAAAGCCGATAACAATCTTACGTTTAAAACATCAATGAAAATCTGAATACAATCACTTGAAAATCTTATAAGTACTTTCCGTATCCGCCTGCAGTATCCCTCCTGCAAATACAAGTTCTTCGTAAACAATTATTTTTATATCATCAAATTACCAACAAGATTTAAGAAAAAAGCAATTGCTAATTTCTCACTTTCCGCCATCTAAGCCCTCCTCCAGCTTGCATTCGGCTCCAACGCCAAGCAGCATCTCCATTGTTATATAAATATGTTCTTTCAGCGTCGTCAGTCAGTCCAAAGAGTATCTTCTTTCCATTCTTACTTAGGTAATCTAAGGCGACAATTAATTCATCATCACCAGCCATCAAGAGGATGCTGGGCTGTATTGTTCCATTTAGAGCTTTACCCAACATATGAGTTTTGATGTACATGCCTGCAGGTAAACCAATCTTGCGAGGTTCTCTCAATTCGGAGTAGTTTTTTTTGCATGTATCGCAGTCCCATTGTCTTTCAGGAGTATGGTACAACATGAAGCCTTGGTGGATTAGTGTAAGCACTTGTGGGGACGTCAAATCACTCAAGTCTCCAAAAACGTTCTGGTAAGTAATCACAAATTCAGGGTTCTGGTTCCGAAGACCTCGGTGAAGCATTTCTGAAAGGTTTTCGAGATTGGTTTCTCTATGAACAGGACGTGAGTCCAGATCCCAATAGGCAGCAACCTCATGATCCCAAAATTTCAGACCCCGAGCCCGATACATATCTGAGCGCAAACAAAACTTAAAATCAGAAGCTTGTAAAACCAATTGGTGAGAGAAAGCATCAAATCAGTGAGAATTTAGAGCGATAAATCTATGTTAAAAAGTGATGCAACCATCTGAATTGAGGAAGAACATAACAATTCAGCGGATATTGATGAGCCAAAGCAGTACAAGAAGAAATGAGTAATTCTATGAACTTATGAATTGTCTTAAGTTAAAGAACATCGAAATGGTAAATTCATGTTAAAAAAGCTAACGCAACAATCTGTATTTTGAGAAAGAACATGAAGTATTCATCAATATCTAAAAAATAAACAAAGAGAAACAAAGCTTTCTTGGTCTAAGTAAGAACCATGTTGGGTTATTAGTAACTTTTTCAAGATAAAAAAAAAAATTATAACTTGATTACTCATGGTAAATGCTTTTATGCATCCGTATTACATTTTAGTTTTGAGATCAACAAAACTTACAAACTCATGGTAAAAAGAATTTCAAGATTAGGTTTTGATTCCAAAGAGCTAACCACAATGAAAAGCATAAGAGTAAATCCAAGACTTAATTCATTACAAAAGATCACGTTCTGTTTGAGATTTAAGAGACGAATTGGCATGAATTTGATATTATAAAAGCTCGATTTTGCAAAAGTAGACCACACCCTACGGTTCAAACGGGAGATTCTTTTTACAAACGCCCTGCATGTCGTTTAGCATTTAATTTGTCCAGCTCAAAACGACATGATTTTTTTCCGAAACGCTGATGTTTGGTAGTTGGGATGTCAACAAATTGTTCCCGGTTGTTCAATCATTTGATTTTCTTTTGTCATCTGCGGATTTCAATATAGAAAAGGAATTGGGTTACATCAAGTTTAGATACCACTTGTCCAAAGTTTTACAATGAAGATCACAAAACTCTACCCAAACTAGTTGTGAGAGTCGAAACTTACACTGTCAAAACTTATATTTTATGGAGGCTCGAAAATTCTATTTTAAAGAACTTAAATACCGAAAATGCAAAAATGTATTTTTATTAATATTTTTCGGAAGTACAAGAATAATCTGCAAAAGCTTAATGTCTTATATTGCAAGAGATTTATACTCGAATTGGGATGATTTCAACCTAGTACAAGCATACATATATATACTAGGGGACCTAAGGTGCTAAAACTTCTTCTGGGCGGTGTGGGACAAAGTTCTTTACTTCCAGCCGCCGACCTAGTCTTTTGGGCCAAACTCGCGGCCCAAAATCTTCAGCAATCCGTAACTTGATCTGATCTTGGCCCGACCCAACTTTTATTGTTTGATGAATGAATAGTAACCGATGAACAGTAAACCATGGATAGTAATCCGTGAATAGTAAACTGAATCCTGATTAAGCTTAAATCGACTTTTCGATTAACTTTTTCCCGGGATGAACAGTGTTTTAATGAATAGTGTTTTAACGGGGTTTCCCCCGTAAACAGTGTTTTGAACATTCTCCGAGCTTTCAAACCGATCCGTCCTCCTTTCTTGGTTAAAACTCTAGACGCCCTTTCCTTGGTGATGGCCAGCCGCCCGTCTTGTTGCTTGGACGCACTGACGGCTGGCTCATGGGCGCCTGGGTCGCGGGACCTGATCGAGGGCGCCTGGATTTAGAAATACTCAGCGATGCGCCATGATATTCAGGAAGCAATGCTGGGCGTTTGGCTTCAGGATACTTAGCCAGGCGCCATGCTCTTCGGGAAGCAATGGAGAGCGTCTGGCTTCAGGATATGGACGTGCGGGATCAGAACATGGACGTGCGGATACTTGGTCTTCTCGGTCTTAACTAGGTGCCATGCTTAATGAAGAGAGTGACATACGGCTGGACCTTGGAGAGGAGGTGAGGGCGGCTGGCCTCATGCCTTGATCATGTGCAGCTGGCCTCATGCTCTGATCATGGGAGGCTGGCTCTATGCTTAAAGCATGGACAGCTGGCTCCATGTTTATGACATGGGCGGCTGTCCCTTATCTTGATTATCCATGGCATGGCCTCATGCCCTGATCATGGGCGGCTCGCATGTAAAGAGTTTTTGGATAATTATTAGACAAGTTTTAGAATCTTTTACAATTAAAAAATATAAATTTTTATTTTATGTTATCTTTTTTTTTTTTTAGAACCTCTAATGAAAAACCTGCAATAATGTTGCTCTAAGTTACCAAGTGTAAAAAACTATCCAAACGTGATATTGAAAAGTGAAAAGTACCCAAATATGTAATTATCTCTATTATATAATTACATGATTAATATAAATTATATAATATTATCATCTATTTCAAAGTAAAATTGTTAACATATCTCAAATTATGACTTCACAAATATATTTTTTCATATAAAATTAAAAACTAAAAACTAAAGCCAACTAAAAATATCGTCAGTTCACATAACATATTAAAATTATATATTACATTTATGCAAAAAAATGAAAATTTTAAAACATTTTAAACTTCAAAATTTACAAATATATATTATTAAAAAATTAAAATTCAAAAAGTTTGTCTTTGGGACGGATCTAAATCTAGTTACAAGTAAATTGAGAATACAACAAAGAAAAACTGATATGGCTTTAAGTTCACTTTTTACTTTTTTTATGGACAACACATAAAAGGGAAAAGATGGTTATAGGAGGTCCAGCAGTCCAGAATATATGAAAATGAAACAATCGATTTAGATAACACATTTTTAAATGTAACTTTAGAGGAAAAGAAATTAACATTAAATTGGTAACCTATTGAGGAATGGAAAAATGAAAAAAAAATTGAACAAAATTTCACTTTAGGAATTGAAAAAAAAAAGAGAAAAATAGGAATTTTTATTCCTCATCAAATTTCTAGGAGGAAAATATGTCTTCGTTGATTCATCAAAACAAGAGGAATAGGAGGAATGGTGTGGGACCCATGCTAAAAAAAAGTGACAAAAAATTCCTCTTGATTGGTAGAAATTTCGAGGAACATTGAATTCCCCCTAATGATTTTCCTAAAGCATGGTCACCAATTGAAGCCTAACAAAAACAAAACATATGAAAATGGCACAATTTTTTTTAAAACTGCATGGAGCATATGAAAACATTGGACCGGCATTGGTGATCGAGCTGGAGAGACTTGAAAACATTTTTTCACCCTAGTAGGGCTTCTCAAACTTTGGTTCAAAATTTAAAACTTGGTGATGTACTTAGGAACTTGGTAATGCTTATGAGTTTCAAGATTAAGACTTTCTGTAACTAACTGTCTCAAGCTTGTTTCTAGCATCTGAGTTTAGATTGGTTTTGCAGAATGCTACTTTCTTCTTCCGCATCAACTACTTTGCCGAAACGCTCTCCGAAGCAAGCGACGGATTCATACGCCCAAGCCAATAACGTGTAACTCAGGCCTGAGATAGTGTATGACCCTTCTTGCGAGTGCAACGTCTTGATAGAGTCAACAAGAACTTCAAATGCAACGCGACCCCACGGATAAGTCTTCATGGCGTCGTCATCGAATACTCTTTTTGCACTTTCAAAAGGAATCCTTGAATTTTGATGCAAAGCATACAGTCCCATGGCTGGAAGCACTAGCAGATCTAACCATTTGCGCTTTTCTGGGTTCCACGCCCGACATACATCCAGTGCTTGCCTCAGTTCATCTATCTTGGGTCCTAACCCATATGACACTTTCAACTCCTCCCAGAACGCTCTACATTGCTCAGGTTCAAACTTTTCTTTTGGGACCGGATCTATGTTTAGCCCAGTGATCTGCCCAAATTCTAGTAAGCTGAACCTGATAGGTTGATCAACAACGACGCTCCAGATCTCCTTCTTCTGTATATGCAGTTGTCTACAGAGAAGATAGTGTACAGTCTTACCAGACCAGTTGCTTCTGCCATCAGTTAGCTTAGCAATTATTCCTACAGGATATTCCTTCAGTCATTCCACAAATCAACACCTAATTTGTCTCTAGTTGTAGCGAGTTCTGACAAAGAGCAAGTGTGATTAATGTCTTTGTTCTCTAGATTGGATGCCCCTTTAGGGTAAAGTCTTCGCGGGTAATCGGGTCATGTCTGTTCCATCTGATCATGAGGAACAAAATTAACTCAGCCGCAATTTAAACGTATCTCAGCCGTAACATAATATGTAACTCAGCCATAACGTAAACATAAATCAGTCAGGTCAACCGCAATAGAACCATTAATCAACCACAACATAAATCTATCAGCCACAACATAAATCTACAGCAAAACAGAACTCCTCCGCGCCGTGAGTTGGCCGCATTATGGAACCCTAACTCATCCACACCAGAACTCAATCGCAATAGAAAACCCTCACTCGGACACAAAATATTATATTGCTTTAACGGAATAGAAAACCGAATTAATACAAAACATACCCGCGAAAGATTTACAGGCAAGTTCAGAGAAGACAACTTCGACGGAAGAAGATTTGTGCGAAGAAGATTACAGGACGCCTATCGCCAGAAATAAGGCAAGCGAGCGAGACGATTTCAGAGTGCGACTCCACGCGATTTCACAGAAGATACTTCGGGGAAAGTGATTTTGAAGCTCGACAAAAAAACGCAACGTTGAATGGTGACAGTTTTTCTCGACGGGAAAACGCAATGTTGAGAAGGAGACTGTGATTTTTTTTCCTGTTACTGATGGGAAAATCAACCGTTCCCTCCCTTCTCTTAAAAAAACAAGACCGACGATGAGTTTGGTTTTAGTGACATGGCTTTTTTAGTTATGTATCTAAGTAATAAGTGCTAAGATTGATGGTATATGAGTAATTCTTTCTTATATATAAGATAAGTAATATATTGGATGTTTTAATAAATTCTAGTGGCAAAATAGACTTGTGCATAATAAAAATGGGAAGAGTTCGACCAGTTATATTGACATTTATATTTTTGAAAATATTTTACTATTTAATGGACCTTACATTTTGGTAGTTGCTTCCAGTCTTTAGATTTTCATGACTAGCAGTAGATGTACCTATAGCTATTCAGGGAACTCGTTAATTCTTGGAGTCATTATTGCTTAAACATAACAAAGTGAGTGAGCGAGAGAGAAAACAACTAAAACCAAATTTTAGTAAATCTATTGCATAATTCTACACCTTGTATGTTTCCTATAATTTTCAGACAACTACGTATGTTGATTATCATTTCAAATAGGAGATGTTTCAGAGGGTCATAGCTAGAGACCAAACCTCTTCATAGTGAGCTTATGTGCAACAAGGGAAGCAGATGCTTCAATCGGAGTACATGGAGGATTTGGAAATGGCAAAGACCAGTAAGGGAAATCAAGGGCATGGACATGTCTGGTTTCATTTCATAGGACACAAACGACAACAATCCAGCTAAGCCAGAAGTTATCAGAAGGAGGGGACGCCATACTTAATTGCCTAAGAGGAGGAGAGAGGTCACGCACACCAAACAATATTAAAAAGAAATTCTCGATTCAGATAATGCAGTCTCTATCTTCTCTCGACCTTGTAACTGTCATTTTCTTGCCAAAGAAAAATCGTCCAGCAAAAATTACTGATTCCCTCCACAAAACCCAATCTTCTTCTTTTCAATCTTTCATCCCAACTAGTAGTTATTGAATCCATTGAACCAACTTGGCCAATCTAACGTTCATCATATTTGAATTGATTTCTTCCATGAACTCTCCTATCTTAAATTGTTGTGAGGATCGGTTTATGGTCCTGAACTAATTTTTGCTAAATATTCTACCTGAAAATGTGAAAATAGCAAGTGAATGTCAATCTTCATATACTGTTATTGTTATAGCGTTTACAGTAATATAAAACAAACAAAAAATTATTTAACTATTCAAATCTAGTTACGATTTTTAGGTTTATCTGTGAATATTTCCTTCATTTTCACAAATGATTTATATAACTAAAAATATTGTAAAATATATAAATCACAAGTAATGTAAAATTCACATGACACAAGTCACACAGCATTCTGTTTGTAACAACTAAACAAAAAAATCGACAAAAAAGCGAAGGTTTTCCTCGTAAACAACAAAACAAAATACTGCAAATAATAACTTCTAAAAACTATCATGTTGCCAATCTTTTGCTCATGATTAAAATAATAAATTCAAAAACTTATTTTTATATACTTGTGGTGTTTCATTCCATACATAATATTAGTTACATGATAAATAAAGAAATCAAAAACAATATATGGTCTATCCTGTCTTTTAGCATGATGCAGAGTTTTCTAGTTTATCAAGGAATCTCGTCCATACATTATCATTCTCTTATTATTTTTAGCATTCAAATGCCATTAAATAGAAGTAGCAAAAGGAACTGAAACACACAAGAAAACATACCCAACACCTTTTTTTGTTTTTGCAACGTGGCCACAATGCAAATAAAACACAATTGTTTTGTTACGTGGTTGCTTTTGTTCACGTTTTCAGTCACAAACGCGATTCCAAAAAGTGATATTGAAAACTTATGCCGAGAGTCGCGAAGTATGGCCTTCTGCATGAAACATCTCGGGGCGGATCCACAAATAGCAGCTGCACGAGATATCCGCGACGTGCTTGTAATTTTGGTAATGTTATATATCTAATACATCGTCATTTTAACTAGGGATTATGTATATTAGCTATTTTATCTACGTAAGCAGTAGTATACTATGTGGGGTAGATGTAAAATATAGGAGATATACAAATAGACCGGTTAACATTTCTTGTACTTTATATTGATAAAAGTAGAATGTAGTCGTGTAAGTTTTGTTTTATGTTTGGAAATTTTTTCAGATTACGCTGGCAATAAAGCAAGTGAACGACGGAACCGCCCAAATTAACAGCGTTCGTAGAAAGTTCAATGGTCCGAACGGGAAGAGACGGATCAATGTTTGCGAGAAGAATTATGGAATAGCCTTGGCTAAGTTCCAAACTGCTAGGGAAAATGCACTGAAAAAGTTGTCTGACACGTACACATTGGCGAGTGATGGCACGAAGGCTATGATGGACTGCGAAAGGGGATGGAAAACAGGTGGTCCGGCACAAGAGTCTCCTCTCACACTATATAACACGAATGCTATGAGTGTACTTGAAATCATTCGTGCTATATATTCGAGAATTAAGAGGAAACCCTAACTTCACCTGTCCCAAAACAAAAATAAACTTCATGTCCGTTGTGGTTTTCGTGTGGTCACAGGGGCGGAGCTACAGTACCCAGTGGGGTCAGCTGCCCCCACTGTTTTTAAAAAAAATTGATGTAATTTTTACTTATTTTTTTGTTTGCCCCCACAATAAATTGTATACCTGTTCCCATTGTTTTCCTTTTTAAATGCTGGACCAAACTAAAAAAATTAGATAAAAGCCCAAAACACTTTTTATTTTCACAAACCCAAAACATTTAAACTTAAATTAACCAATTAGTATTAATTGATATAGAAAACCTGCTAACCCATAAGTCTATAGCATTAATTTGTTTCTTCTATTGGAAAATCATTAAACTTATATGGTAACTATCTATTTACTAACCATTTAATCTCTAGTTCTTATTTATTAGTTTGTAACATCTTCTCTCTATATTATTATTTTAAGAATGATATACATTTGTTTTTGTCTACCCTACTTTTTGTATGTCCATTCTAAAAATTATCACATAAAATATCTTCTTTAATTTTATTATGTGATGTAGGTTATTACTTATTACTGTCAATTTATATGTATTTGTATGTAATTTATGCAGTTAAAAATATATTTATTGGATTTTTAGTCATTTAAAATAATGATGAACTTTGTTTTATTTTATTTAACAAAATGATATATTTTTATTAATAAATACTTTTTGGAAAAATAAATAATAATTATATATATTGTAAAAATAGTATATATATTTAGTAGTTAAATTTTTCTACAATAATATATATATATATATATATATATATATATATATATATTGCCCCCAGTAAGAACAATTTCTAGATTCGCCACTGTGCGGTCAGATGTTCCACAGTCCATTGCAGTAATATCATTTTTGTGTTAATCTTCGAAAAGCTGTAAACACTTCCGTTACGAGGTTTGAGGGATGGCTTTGGTAAAATTGCTTGTGGTAATGACGACGAGGACTCTAGTTTTTAGGAATTGTGGCAGCAACACAAAGTGCCAAACTCAATTGTTAGGAATCAGTGTTTCTTTGTTGAAAAATTTTAGGTATATTTTTAGCATGTACTTTTTCTTTTCGAGTTGTCCTTCTCTTAGTTATGCTCCATCTAGTTTTTTCGATCATTGTATTATTCTATTTATTTCTATAATTTTGTCAGAAATTTTAAATGGTATAAAATTTAATATTTGACAAAAAAAAAAAACTTGAAATCGACTTCAAAATAGACTGAAAAACGATTCAGAAAATAGTTCAATAATTTAAACAGAAAGTGGTCGAATCCATTAAAGTAAATAGTGTAATTGATAGCAGATCAGACAGAAACGTTAAATGCATCTAAAATTCGTGACTGTTAATTTCTACAAACTCTCATCTAAACCTGAAAGTGAAAGTCTAGGGGTGTTCAATATGGATATGGTTTGGTTCGATTTTTTTCTTGGAAACCATATTTGGTGTCTTGGTGTTGAGACTGACAGTCGAACTGGTTTTCACTTTGGTGGCTGTATCAACTTACAGAGATCTTCCATATCTTTGTCTTCTTAAGTTTGTTTTTTTATATTTAATTACATTTAATTTTGATAATTTCTTTTTATTTAGTTTAGCTCTGATTTTTTATAGGCACAAGTCTAGTGATTTGCTGCAGGCATCGTATGTTTGGTGGGAATCCCAAGAGAGAGCACTGGCACTAGAAGCTTCTCTGCAGCGAACCATTGGTAGACTCGACATTTCTGCAGGCTTTCAGCATGCACTTGACAAATGCATGTTGAAAGCTAGAATCGGTTGTGGTTTTGCTGCAGAGTATACTGTTGGGATAGCTGGATTTATCCAATTCCAGTTATCCCCAGCTTTTTCCGGCGCTATAGCCGCAGAAGTGCGGACGAACACCAAGAGTTGGTGTTTCACTATCATATACTGGTGTCTGAATATCTTTTCGTTAGCCTCAGAATCTTATTTTTATGTTTCTGATTTTGTTATTGTTTTTGATTTGATTATTGTTTCTGAATATCTTTTATCTTTAGACGGTTTATAATAGTGAAAAATAAGCAATTCTTTCAATGTTTTAATTACAAAATAGGGTAATATAAATTTCTGTATTGAATGGTTATGCGTTTCAATACTTTGTTTTTACTTTTTCTTTTATGGTATCAGAATCATGGGAGTGTTGCAAATTGTATTCAAAGATGTGTGCATCAGGAGAGAATCTTCATTAACAAAGTTTAAAAGTTTATATATGATATATATATGAATCATAGGGCTAGTTAGCGTTTAATAAGGTGTTTACAGAATTTGTATGATATCTAATTTGCAGAATAACATCGTCTTGCTTTATATGATATAACAAAAATGCACAATTTTCGAATTCGATTATGGTAGTCGAACGTTGCATCGGCATTGATTATAATCAGACAAAATTGGAAAGAGAGAAATAAATGTAAAGGAAGAGCGAGAGAAAACAAGAGAAAGAAGAGAAAGAGAGAAAAATTAGAGAAAGCAAGAGAAAGAAATCTGGAGATGATGAAGAACCTCATGAAGAAGTTTCAGGGTCTTCGACACCTTCAGGTACGTGGTGCCCCATGTGTTTTCTCACATGCGTTCTTCAACCGATTGATGTTGTATGTAATCTCTCACCACTATAGTTCAGTAAGAACGTTGGCGCATGCTGTGAATACTAACACAATGTTTACTATATGCTGCACGTTAGCCAAAAGTTGATGGTGCAAGAATATTCAGGTCATGCCAAATATACTGGTGGCTTTGATGTTGCCACAAAAATCATCAATGTTACTATGTTGGCGGAACCTGATTATCTAGATGAAGCATTGGGATTTGTTGAATCCATGGAACCAAATGTTGTTGATTTGTGGGATACACCGATGAATATTTCACGTGTTCACGAGGACTTAGAGCTTAGTGAATGGTGTCGAGATATGGTCGCGCAGCTTGATGCAAGTAGACTGACCAATGAGTCGAAGGTGTGTCTTGTACCGGTGAAACCATCAGCCATTGCAAAAGAGAAACTACAGAAAATGGCGAGGGCGGAAAAGGGTGCCCTCTATTGATGGCGGCTGGAGATATTTCTCTTCCAGAAAACAGAGAGTACTATATGACACTGAAAAGTTTAAAGGAGCATATGGTGGAAATTGGTTATGTGCTTGAGTCTAAGCTTGCATTGCACGACATGGACCAAGAGAGCAAAGAGGAAAGCCTTTTTAATCACAACGGGAGATTTGCTTTCCTCATCTCATTTCTGGATACTCCTGCGCCTTCTGCAATACGAGTGCTAAAAAATATGAGTGTCTGCCTTGATTGCCATAACGCACTGAAGCTGATGTGGAAGATAGTTGGTAGAGAGTTGATTTTGCGAGATGCCAAGAGATTTCATCATATGAGAGATGGTGTTTTCTCTTGTAGAGAGTATTGCCATTAACTGTCTAACGATTTCGTGTTTCCGTAAAGTTAAAATAAAATACACTGAAAAAAATAGATTGAACGCTTACACGTGGCATTCAATCTCACCACTGGTTTCGAGAAGCGAAAACGTCGATCGTCACACCCTCCTCCTCTTTCGCGACTTGTGATCGGCAGAACTTTCTGGTGTTGAGAAACAGAGCCACATACTAAAGGTGGGAGTTTTGGATTACTAAACCGAAAGCGTTTATGTGTACCGGGTCGGGTTTGGATCCGGAGTCGAGCTCCAACGGGTGGAGCCGAGCTCGTGGCCTAGTGGTTAAGACTCTGGTTCTAATTGGAGGCGCTCTTCTCCTCAAGCGTCTCACTAAAGGCGTGATTGTTATCAAGTTTTCCTCCACGTTGCGGTGTCCTTCCGTGGGATTCGGTCCAATCAGTTGTTCCATATAGTGGTACCACACATGTGTAATTTTTTCAATTATTCTCCAACCTCCTCTGCGTTACAACGCACAAAAGTAAAGAGTTTGCCTCAACTAAAAAAATTTGATTGTTTTTCTCCTTCGAAGATTTTGGCTATAATCTAGGTTTCTTCCTCTATTTTTTTTTTCAAAAATTAATCAGATTTCGAAAATAAACATTTAAAATATTATTTTTTCAAGTTTAAACTTTAAAAAAGGATAACAGATTTTTAGGCATATGCAATTTATTGTTCAGATTTTATTTATAAAATCTTCAGTTCATTGATAATATCTTTAATTAAAATTGTTATAAATAATAAAAAATCTTATAAATATTAGCATCTCACTTTAGCAACAATCATCATTTTTCACAATTGAGTTCTTCATCTTTTGTAAGTTTTTTTCTATGGTTATCTTACATTTTTTTATCCTCATTACAAGTTGTTTAATTAATATGTATGATTAGTGAATTGCTTTCTTCCTTTACATTGATATCTTTTGTCCTGCTATTGAAAATGCGATCGTTTGCATGCTCGTGCATGACAGCATCGAAATATCATTTGATTTTGTTGCATTTATTCTGTCGAAGTTCCGAGACGATCAAGCCAAATAGTATTGGATTTAGAGTCTAGTATTGTTTTCTTGAGTTTCTTCGTAGTTATATCCAATAAAAATGTTTTTTCCGGGTATTCCTGAACGAGTTTGATACGTTGGAGTCCCTAGAATCGTAACATCTGAGTGTTATAGTCGCACATTTGATTTGATTTTATAAAATTAATTTAGTGAATATAATAAAAAAAAATTTATGCATGCAGTGATAAAATGTCAAATCAAACACAAGCCTCTCAATCACAACAATCTGTTGAGGTAATAATTTTTTTCCTGACGACAGTTTAATTTTCTTAAACCAATCATTTTTTGTGTTTCATATTTTATATATTTTAGTTTTATGTGTATGATTGATATACTTTTTTATATATATTACATATTTAGCCACCAAAATTTTCATGGAGTCCTCCAATGAGTCATGGATTATTGCAAT
This sequence comes from Isatis lusitanica, assembly GCA_900406415.1. Lineage (NCBI taxonomy): Eukaryota > Viridiplantae > Streptophyta > Magnoliopsida > Brassicales > Brassicaceae > Isatis > Isatis lusitanica. Next base: position 29,929 of record OVBB01000295.1, read on the forward strand.
TATGTAATGATCAAAATGAAAAAGGTCATTGGAAAGGTACATGTCTCGATGAAATTGGTCGGCAAAGTGTCTGAGCTGATTTTTTGAAAGTTTTTGGTTTGGATCTTCCATGGGTTAAATTCAAGCATCGA
>OVBB01000296.1:339-29817 GCA_900406415.1 Isatis lusitanica
AAGGAAAGGAAAGCAAGCATTTCTTTCATACATGTACTCATTTTTTTCAGCTTTTCTTCCTGATGCTATCTCTCAAATCAATTTGATGTACACACAAATTTTGGTTAACCATGAATTTCTGGATCTTACCTCAACTCTTGTTTCTCCTTTTTTTTTTCTTTTTTTTTTTTTGAGGTGAGCTGAATCCCTTTTCGCTCAAAACTTTTCCATCAAATATTAAAATTTTAATATTTATACGTAGCTCTATCAGGTTTTATTTCAAAACAAACAGATTTGAACCATTTTCTTTCCACTGAGGCTTTAACAAATTTAAGTTACTCACCTGTATTGGTACCTAGAAGAAACTAATTTCCGTAGATTTTCCAACTAATAACTATGACGAAACAATTTCAAGATTTAATCTTCTACAATATTATTTCTATATTTTGTTCCAAAATATATCATTATTTTTGAAAGAAAAAAGTAAAGTAGAGAGCAGAAAGGAAAACTGAAGAAGATTTTCAAAATGTTTCGGATAATTTATTTTTTCAAAAAAAAAACTGAAATGAGATAATAGTTAGATTTAAGCTTAATTGTTTAAAACAATATTGGGTTTATCATATATATTTACTTAAAATTAATCAATAAAAAATAAATTGATATAAGTCTTTGATTATTTGGTTATTCAAAAAAAATTACCGCAATGTTTGATGTGGGAAGTTATTTACATATTTTTTGAAATTAAGGCAGATGACCCAATAAAATATATTTAATTAATATTTACTTTCATTTAAAATAATATTTCTTATATTCATTAAAAAGACATGTTATTAATGAATCCAACTGGTGAACAATAGGGAAATAAGTATTTAGTTTTTAGCGGAAGCTGTAAGATGTTAGTGAGTATTGTAAAACTGTAAGCAAAAGTTGTTACTTGATAATTATAACTGGTCAACCACTTTTTAGTTTCTTAACAATTTTGAATAACAATTTTGTTATTTTTTTCTTAGAACATGATTATTGGAAGTTCTTGAGGGAGGTTTTTAAAAAAAAAAAAGATTAAAATAAAGTAAAACAAGTAATGATTGTAGAAACATGTTCTAAAACAAGAGTTTTTAGAACCTGTCTCTAAAACTACATGACATTTTATTGGCCCAAAAATAAAATATTTACTAAATCAAAATTATTTAGTTAAATAATAATTCAGAACTTTTTGTGGAGTTCTCTCAATAGTCATGCTCTTGTAGGTTTACTTGTTGTTACCAATCAAACTCAATATCTAATTATGGGAAGTTAAATACATCTTATTATATAAACTATGATTTTCAAAGTTAGTAATTAACAAGACTTTGTCAGGTGGCATTTTATTGTTTATAAAGTGAGATATTACTTACACATGATTAAGATTTATTTCTTAACAATCCTATTTAATTCTTAATATATACGTTAAATATACTATTATTTACCTTTAAAGGTGTATTAGTATTGAAAAATCATAACTAAACATTTTACAAAAAGTGCTCAACACGAGTGTGGCACATTAAAAATATAACTTATCATATGGTCATATATGTAGTATTTAATTTAGACCATATATGTGTTATAACTTAATTTAAGATAATTCAGTTCATCATTAGTTAATTATTTTGCTTAAAAAAATAAAAAATGATCATGATTTTATAATAAAAGTTATATGATAGAAAAAATTTGTAAAAAATGGAAACTGTTTTAGTAAAAAACTATAATTTCAAAATTTGTGTAGTTTAGGGATCGGAATCGGAATCGTCTTGGAGTGGAGAGATAAACGAATGAATTCAAGAAAAAAATATGCAAGAGTTTTTGTTGAGCAAAGCGAAGAGTGATCGAAGTGAAACGTAAAATGAGAGAAATCTAAAAGTAAACGAACTTTAATACTGATGATTTTAGAGTTTTTTTTACAGGAATTCCATGAGATATAAGTTTAGAGAAAAATGAGCTCAGAATTATAATAATAGTGTGTCTGAAGAAATGTGTGTCCCGGTCTTGAACTTCTCCTCCTGTTTCTATAGCTTATAACCATGTTTAATGTCTCTTACATACTCTATTGGATTCTTTTATTTATGAGTATTTTCTCCGATGAATTTAGCTATTATAATTCAAAATACATTTATTTATTTTGAATTAGTCATCAGCTCGCTTCGATGCTGACGTTTAACTGCATTATTCACTCAGTTGAATTCGAAACTGAGACTTGAACTGACTTAGATTTCTGTTTCCTACTCCGGTAAATTCTTCTCCTTGGTGATAGTCTTTTTCAATAGTTCTTTAGTAGACTTTTTAAAATAGATGAAGATTTATTTTTCAACAGTTCGCTTTTAATATCTTAAGGTGATTATTTCCTTAAGATAGTTATTATGTTATCTTTACAAATTTTAAAATAACTTGTCATTTGATAAAATTGTAATCCTAATTTTCAGAGTGCAGTCTTCATTTTCCGATTCCAAAACTTCTTGTAAGGTATCTTGCTCAGATTGACTACATTCGTCAAATTATTGGTTTAATCGTGAGAGGTTTCCGAGATCATGTACATATTCTAGTAAATAATAAAATTTGTCTGAGAAGATTAAAAAGTACAATGCACATCAATCAATAGAATGTCTTTTCAAACATTTGGTGGAATAACATTAATTACAGAAAAAAACGNCACCCACTAACATTTAACACATGAACTTTAACATCCATAATAACATAAAGCTGAATTCCTAATATAATTAAAGACTCAGCCAAACTCTCGTTGTTTCCATTAAAAAAATTAACAAAAAAAAAAAGAGTATTTGAATTAAAGCATTCATCACTTCACCATGAATAATCATACTGAAATATTTATCTTATTTACAAAAAAACTAAAAAACCAGCAAATCATACATAAAACCAGATAAATATATACAGAAGTGTACCAGGATCTAGTATTTTCCTTCCTAAAAATCCAAAATTCTTTGACCTAACTCTGCTTTCTAACTCTCATATGTCACAATTAAAGAGTTATGAACCTTACATAAATGCACGACTAATACCTCTCCTCTCTGCCAAATCTAAACCCGAATCTCAGGCTAACAATGTTGAGGACGTGCAAATGGTAATAATTTTTGTTGAATCTCAATATCCTCAGCGATCTTCTTAGCATCAATGGATGCACCAAGCAACCCAAGCTTTGTAAAACCTACTGCATACAATCCACTTTCACCTTTCCATCCATTAGGAAATGGCTTCCTTGGAAATCCATTTTTCTCGCAAAACATGTTCATCCCCTACAAGAGAACAAAACCAAAGTGAAAAACAAGATTATTCAACCATTGAAATGTCAATAGGTTGCGATGTGTCAACATCAAGAAATTAAGAATAATGAAGATGTAGACACATCATCGCTCATGGTACACACCTTTAGCCACATGGGTACGTTGCTTTTGTAACCCGTAGCGAGTATAATGGCATCGAAGTTATCCACTCTCCCATCAACAAACTCTGCCGAATTTCTCATTACCCGTTTCAACTCCGGATACACCTAAAAAGAAAAAGAAAAATACATATACTGAAAAAAAAACTTCACTATGTCATAATCAATATGGTTCCAAAACAAGACTTTAATTAATGTACCTTAATGTGTCCACTTCGGATTTTGGCGAGAGTACCAACGTCCAAAACAGGTGTCTTTCCGCATTTGATCTTGCGTTCGAGAGGGCCTAGCTTTGGCCGAACTAGCCCTAACCGGTCCGTGTCGCCAAGAACCAATCGAGACATGCGTAACAAGAACCGGTCCACCACTTGCACTGGAAACCACTTTAGTAGGCTTGTCGAGATTCCGAAAGTCGATATACCGAACATTTCTTGAGGTAATATGTGCACCTGCGACGTTAGTGGACAACAACGGAAAAGTTAGTGCATGGGTACTTTCTTGAAAAATGAAAGAATAAAAGATAATGCATTAGCTTACTAATCTTGGTAACAAAGAGGTCATTAAAAGGTAAAACCCTAAAGTGTGAGTAGTAAAGTACACAGCGAATATGCAAGATACTATACTAAAAAGACATCAAACTTTTGTGACGTATACATAAGAGAATATNTATTATTATTATTATTATTATTATTCTTACCGAGTCACGAACCACAAGTGAAGGATGAGCATCGAAGTTACAAAGATCTAAACATATTTCCATCCCGGAGTTTCCACATCCCACGACCAAAACCTTCTGTTCTCTAAACATTTCGCCGCTCTTATAGGAGCTTGTGTGGAGGATGGGGCCACCAAAACTCACCATTCCATTAATATCCGGCATCACATCCTCCGCATTCTCCCCCGTCGCCACCACAAGCCACCGGGAAACATACTCCGTTGTCTCTTCATTCTTTCCTCCAGTAGTCCTCACTCTCCATAAGCCGCACCGCCTATCGAACTTTGCATCTTCCACGGTTTGGTTAAAAGTGGGCACTATGCCGAAGTGTTCAGCGTAGGACTCAAGGTATTCGACAAACTGTTGCTTTGTAGGGTAAGTAGGGTAGCTTGAAGGGAAAGGCATCAAAGGAAGCTCACAGAAATGTTTAGGGAGATGAAGCCGGAGACGATCATATGTTTTGAGTTGCCATAGTGAGGCTATGCAATTGGAACGTTCTAGAATCAAACTAGAGATGTTTCTCGACTTCAAACACGCCGCCACGGCCAGTCCCGACGGTCCAGAGCCGACAATGATTGGCCCGGGGATCATTACGCACCTTGGTTCCTCAATAAACGGATCATGGACTCTCTTGCCTAAAGTTTCTGTTAAAAAATCCATAAAAGCGAGAGAGATAAAGATAGAGCAAAGAAAGGAGATGGAGAAAGAGATCTGAAGATACGCAAGAAGATATGCAAGAAGTGAAGTAGAAGACTGATTTTGGATTAGGTTTATAAACCCATGTGGTAAACAAAGATCATTCTCTCTTCTGTGACTTGTGGATAATTATGTCCCGAGAACCATGGTGAAAAGAGAGAATGAGTTTCATTGATCTTATCTAGAAAGAAAAAAAAACAATTAAGGAAGGGATTATATCAAAATAGATAAGAAGATGTTCGGATATTCCCTAGAGATGAGGGGAAATCCACGGATGAAGATTTTGTAGTATTTGTTATTAATTTTTTTTTTTCCAAGAATTGAGATTTCGAATTAACAGGGATTTCGGATTTGGGATGTTGAGAGAAGAAGAGGCTTGCGGTTCTGAAACAAACAAACAAACTCTATATATGAGTTGAAATGAGAGAGATGATCGAGATGGTGATGGACCCATGACATAATTATTAAGGGGAGATATATGCATATTTGTCTATTTGTATATATATATATATATATGTTATATGTATATATATTGGTGAATATGTTAGTGGCATGGGCAGGTTATGTTTAATTTTATTTCAACTATTACTTTATATGGATTATTATGCCATTATGGGCAATTGCAATTTGATAACGAGCCATTAACTAACGATTATACTTCTCTTTCCTTTTTAGGTATCTCACTTTTGATAAAGTGAAGATTGCAAAACGACGATACTAAGAAAATAATAAAAGTAGAGAATAACGCAAGTTAGATAATTAGAAACATATGAATCGGTATATAGATATGTGCGTTATAAAAAGTCAACCGAAGCTACAAGTTTCAAAATTTTACTTGAAAATTAAAACAGAGAATGGCTGTGTGCTACTTCCTCTTTTTCAAATTAATTATTGTTTACAAAACAGTAATAACTTTTGTTTTAGTAGTATAAATTATCTAACTTAACTTCATATCTAATGATATACCAATAGTCAACTTGTTCTTAGGAACATATTAAATGGTTAATTAGTGGGCTTAATGTTTAATTTATGGTTCAAAATAAAAATACAGTATTATAAAATTTCAAACTAAACAATTAAATATTTTATTGATAATTTTACCCTTTCGAGCGGTATATTTGGGAATGCATCTTCTCCGTCTATGATATAGATGCAGATTTCTTTCATCCATTATCGATTGCAACCATACTCTTTTTCTTCTTTTACGTCTACTACTCATTCTGCGGATTGTCCTCTTCAAGATCTTCTTAGAGTGGGTGAACTAAACTGATTATTCTAGAAAGTTTGATGCTTTGATGTTCGATGATCTTGACCAAGATAATTCTCTTTAGTCGTGGATTAGATGTTGATGCTAGAGCTATCAGTGGTCTACTGGTGTGTTTTCGTTTTATGGTATTCGAGTTAGTTTGAAAATTAGAACCGATTGCCCAATATCTGAACAATTTTGAGATAAACTTCCATTTTTTCGTTTCAGATTTCATACCTTCCACTGGATGGATTCTCAACTAGCTGAGAATCACATTATGTTTGGATACTCTAAAATTTAAATTTGACAATTTATATGCATCTCAATCAAAACATACGGTGATGATTGCACAAATAATTTAATATAGATTTAATCACATGTTCAGAGTGAGGATCTTTGTTTCCATCTTCTTCCATTCTCGCCAGTCTCATCTCCACCAACTTGTTAGCCCGCTGCAGTTTTCATGACATATTGATCAAAGCTTAGATTGTTGTATAAGTGTTGTTATTAGAGAATCGACTAAACTTTTCTTGTTATCAGCAAACATACGGTATTGAGTTTTCCTCTAACGAGAGCAAATTTCCTTATCAAACCAAACACCATTTGGCACACTTTTATTTTGGATTTGTTACTCATCGTGTAAGAAATGGAAATTGAGATATAAGATAATTTTCCAAATGTTTTATTCTTAAAAGTAGGTACACAAACAACTTCTTTGATTTTATAATATGTTGATAATTCTGAAATTTACAGCAAAATTTATATAATTAATATAAAAACAATAAATTTAAAACTCTTTTTAATATATGTTCTTGTTGTTCGTAAAATTAATAAATTTTAAACAATTCACAAAATAACACATTTTCATTTTTGTGACAAAATAGTACATTAGAGTGAAAAATGAAAAAATAACATTTATTAACAATAAAAAGACTATCATATCCTTAATTTTCATTTGTTTTTCTCAATCCCGTAATCCTAAATCGTAAAACCCAACATTTAAATCCTAATTAATGACTTATGGACCCAAATTCAGTAGCTTAACTGCCTTTAAACTATTTAATAAACATTACTTTTGTCATTTTCACCCTAATGTGTTACTTTGTTGTTTTACTCTAATGTGTTACTTTTGTCACAAAAATATGAATGTGTGCTATTTGAGTGTATTTCTCAATTTTGAAATCGATACTTACATAATTTATTACTTTTTAATTTAGCTATATTGAGAAAAAAATTTATGTCTCCGGGGGTCGAAACACCTAACATAAATCAACAAATAGTTCAAATTCAAATCATCTACGNATCTACGAAAGAAACCCTTGGACACTTTTCAACCTAACTCATGTAAAATAAATTTGAACAATAGTTTTAAGTTTGTTTATCAAACAACAAAGTTGATATGGCCGAGTTGGTCTAAGGCGCAGGATTAAGGTTCCTGTCCGAAAGGGCGTGGGTTCAAATCCCACTGTCAACAATATCTCTTTTGAAAAATTCCTTTTTTCCATGAATTGCAGAAACACGAAAGTAAATCTTGCACCGTCGATCCTATCACTCTTCCGAAAAAAAAAAACCAACGGTCCTCCTCGCTCCACATATTTAAATCAATTTCACAATTTAAGAATCTATTCCTCACAAAAAAGCCCAACAATTTCCCAAATCTACTTTTTTACCACCCCTAAGAAAAACTCAAAAACCCATCTTCTTCGTTGAAACTCTCTCCCGTCGACGATAATGGCGTCGAAGCAAGAATACGGCATCCCATACACACCTCTTCCTTCATCACACCCTCCTCAAACCGTCATCGTCCTAACTCCTTACCGCCGTCACCGTCGTCCTTCCTTCCTCCGCAACATCCGCTGCTCTCTCCTCTTCACCGCCGCGATCCTCCTCCTCTCCGCCGCCGTCTACTTCCTCTACCCTTCCGATCCAGAAATTAACCTCTCTCGAATCCAGCTCAACCACATACGAGTCCTCGATTCGCTTCGACCCGCGCTTGATCTCTCGTTTTCCCTCACGATCAAAGTTTGGAACCGCGACTTCTTCTCGCTTGATTACGACTCGCTCGTCGTCTCGATTGGGTATAGAGGGAGAGAGTTAGGGCTTGTGAAGTCACGTGGTGGGCATCTTCGTGCACGTGATAGCTCTTATGTTAATGCGACGCTTGAGCTTGATGGTCTTGAGGTTGTTCACGATGTGATTTACTTGATTGGTGATTTGGCTAAAGGTGTTATAGCTTTTGATACGATCGCTCAGGTTAAAGGTGATCTTGGTGTTCTTCTCTTTCAAATCCCAATTCAGGTATGTCTTTCTTCTTTATCCAAATCTTGAACTCAAGGAAGAGAATCATCGAGTTTGTACAAATGGGGTTTTAGGGTTCTCATGGGTTTTAAAGAAAGAGAACTTTTTGGAAAGTTTTTATCAAGTTTTGAGCATTGAAAATTGAATTTTAGGACACATAATTTCATTACCTAAATGCTCTATCCACAAGTATTCTTGTTTATATCAGTAACTGTTACTGTTGTGTTGGGTTTTAAGTAACTATGGACAAAGCAAGACGCTGTTTCGTAGGAAATTCATTTGTTTGTTTCTTTTTGTGACTTCAATCACTGGTTCTGGTCTTGTCGTCTTTGGTCTGAACCTCTAGTATTGGTTGTTTTGTTACTTGTGAATGATGTGGGTTCTTTGTGACTTCAGTCACTGGTTCTGGTCTTGTTGTCTGTGGTCTTAACCTCTAGTATTGGTTGTTTCATTACGTGTGAATGAATGTGCGTTCGTTGTGACTTCAATCACTGGTTCTGGTCTTCTCGTCTTTGGTCTTAACATCTAGTATTGGTTGTTTTATTACTTGTGAATGAATGTGGGTTCTTTATGACTTCAATCACTGGTTCTGGTCTTATCGTCTGTGGTCTTAACCTCTAGTATTGGTTGTTTGATTACTTGTGAATAATGTGGGTTCTTTGTGACTTTAATCACTGGTTCTGGTCTTCTCGTCTTTGGTCTTAACCTGTAATATTGGTTGTTTTATTACTTGTGAATGAATGTGGGGTTTGAAGAAATCTCCATTTACTGGAAAGGCTTTTTTGGTGTGCTTTGCGTATGTGGATTATTGTTCCTTTCAGCTTCTGGAACATGTTTGCTCTTTTGTGTTTCAAAACTGATTGAGATTTCTTGACCTTCTGCGACTAAAGACTGATCTTTTTCAAGAATAAGATTGGTAGTGAATATGTGTGACATAGTGGTTCGTGGTGCTCTCTTTGGTGAATGTTAAATTATATTTGGATCATTAAACCTGATTTTCAATTTTGATTTTGAAAATAGAATGGAAATAGGGTTTCAGAAACTTCATTGTTTATTGGCTGACTATTGTTCAATTAAAACTACTGCCACTGTTTTCTGCCGTATGGCCCATAACCCATACTTAGTTGAAACTTGAAACTAACATGGTCAAGACGTCCTTATTTGGAATAACTTTATTGTGATATTTGTATTACATGAGAATACGGTTATTCTGCGCAATAGTAGTTTCCAAGTTAAGATCTAAACAACTGATGGGTACAACTGTTTTTTTCTGCAGGGTAAAGTGTCTTGCGAGGTGTTTGTTAATGTAAACACCCAGAAAATTTCACACCAAGATTGTCATCGTAAGGTAATCTGGTTTCTTTTGATACTCATGAGATCCTACTGGAGTTTTATCAGATAATGTGGTTTTGTCACTGACAATGTGATTAGAGACTTAGTCTTATGGTTAAGGGAGAAGTAGAACATTTTAATGGAATATTTTGCTTTTTTTTTTCCTTTCCCTCTTGGATAAGTTTTATTGCAGGTGCATGAACATAAGAATAGGTTACAAGTGACTATAGTATCTATAAAGACATTTGAAAGCTAATCATGTGTTTCTGTATTGGTTTTGTAAATGTGCAGTGAAACAAAATCCTGAGCTGGTTCAGAGATGAGAGGGAGAGACCAGAGATACATATGTTGAAATGTTTTGGGTTATGGAGAAATGTTTTGCAAGTTTTTTGTATAGATAAATACTACTCGATTGTCATTGTATAGTCATGTGATCTTTTGCATACACTATACGTTAACCAGATAAGTAACAATTTAGGTCAAAGACTGATGGCGATGTTATTGACTGGATTGCTATAGATTCACTGGTTCAGTGTTGTGCAATCTGGTTATGCGACTGAAATGCTATTTGAGAGTGAATTTCCCAAATCAAGATTCGGCTCCAAAAAATCTTTAAAAACTTGATGCAGTTCATTCGATTGAAACGGGAAAGAGTACTCTATTTACTCTGTACGGATGCATACTTCAAATCTCCGACAACAAGGCCAGCAGTTTTGGTTCATTAGACCCATTAACACATCCAAAGGCTCTCCTATGACTGGTCGGGTCCCTCGAACATATTTCAACCACTTAACAGGAGGTGGTTTCCACACATCTTAAGTAACTGCGGAAGAGTCTTCTCTTCTTTCAACACTTTGAGCCAGGAAAAAATCCAGACTTGTCTATCTACACAACCAATTAAAAGGACATGATTAATTCGTTAACACTTCAAATCACATGATTAGCAATGTTGGCTTTCACTCTTTAAGCACTTATCAAATCTGGCAAGCACCATTGGCTCATTGCCCACATTCCCTGAACCCGTGCCGCGTGTGGATGACTATTTCTCTCTCTACCGAACCTTTTAAACTCAAATACAAGTCATTCCTTATATATACACTAGTATTTTACCCGCTTTACGCGTGGAGTAAAGTTTTTTTTTTTTTATATTCGATAGTCGCAAAATATGATAATTATATGTTATAGAGTAGATTAGTGTATAAATTGTTATCATGATATTAGAATAGTCAATTTTTACGTACGATACTATATTATTTGTAATTGTTTGTTTTATTGATTATTTTTTTTGGTTCGTGTTAGAAGAATTGTATTATACAAAATTATATATCATTTTCATTGTTGATTGAAGAATTGAAGAAATGTATTATATGAGATTATAAATCGTTATATATCATATAATAAGATGATGTAAATTATATTTTGTGTTGGTTTAGATATTTTAATTAAAAATATTATTATATCTGTTAATTATATATGTTTTTCAGTTTAATAGTTTTTTAAATATTTTTATGAAATATAATAAATGATTTTTTTATAGTGAAATAACTAATTCTAAGTATGAAAATAATTAAAATCATCTTTTCATTTTTTCAAACTAAATTAACATATGTTTAGTTTTCATCAAACAACAAACACTAAACAAAATATAATATTAACCCAAAACCATTTATCAAAATTAGAAAGAAAAAACTGATGGGTTAGTAAATTGATTTGGGCTTTCCTAATATTACATTGGATTTGCTAATATGAAGGCCCATTGAGATATGGCGGGTATAGTGAAAACTCAATTAATCGAAAAAACGGCTTCACGAAAAATCAATAGTGGAGATAGATCTTTCTCGACTCAAGTTTTCTCGAAGTCTTCATCTTCATATTCGAGCTTTCTGTCTCTTCTTCTTCATCTTATTCTTTCTTCGATCAATTCACAACCATTAAACTATAAGTTTGTCTTCCTTTGTTTCGGTAAATCTCAACGTTCCTCAAAACTATATTAATCACGAAATAAGTTTGGAAATATAGAAAAAATGACTGATCTAGTTACAAAACCCTAATCCCTAACTTATCGCCTTCTGTGGGATTTACATCTTTACCTCTCTCTCTCTCTATCTCTCTCTTACCTTAAGTCTTGGCGATTCAAGTACCTTCTCCACAGAAATCTGAAAGCTTTTGGTTTAGCTACTTATCATCCTTATAATTTCCTCCTCAAGGTATGTATTAATCTAGATTGCTAAACGATTGTTGGATCTCCATGTATTTCATTTGTTTTTGTTTTAGATTTGTACTCTTTTGTTTGCGTAATCTAAGAAATTAGTTTTAGGTTTATGGGTTTGTCTTCGTTCTTACAGATTCTGGAAAAAGTTCGATTATTTTTGTTCCACAATCACGCTGCTCGAAGTTATCTCCAAGGGCGTAGCGAGTCAAGATCGATTCATGTAAGATCTGCTGGTTCTGGAGAAATTAGATTCTGCTAACACTACAAGAAAACAGACCTAAAACCAACGAATTTACAACGGAAATATTTTCGTTGCAAATAAGCAACGAAATTCCTACGATTATTTCATTAAAAACTAAAATCTTTGGAAATCCGTCAGTATTTTCAACTACTTCTTTTTCGTTGGCGTTTCGTTGGAATTTCCTATGGATTTCCAACGGATTTCTGGCGAACAAATACCATCCGAATGTTCCAACGGATTTCCAACGGTTTTAAAAAAACTTTCGTTGAAAATTCGATGGAATATCTATTCATAATTTTCCAGCGACTGTTTAAAATATCCGTTGGAAATCCGTTGGAAATTCTATACGTTAATAGCCGTTTTATATACTTTATTATAGCCGTTTTATAGATGTTGTTATAGCCGTTTGGGATATACTTTCGTTGGAAATCCGTTGAAAATTTCCTTCACTCTCATTATAAATATGTTCATATCCTCATGTAAATCATTTCAAACAAAAATTCAAACAAAAAAACGAAATGTCTTCTTCATATCCTTTTGATTATTTTCGTTCTTGGACGGATAGACAACGCGATCCAGTGATGGGCCAACTTAATGAAGCTTTCGTAGAAGGTGTTCAACAATTCATGGAATTTGCATCAAATCAAGACATAACCATAGAAACGGGTAATATGTACTGTCGTTGTTCTAAATGTCGAAATTTTAGATTTTTGTATGTGAATTCAGTTCGAAAATATTTGTTTAGGAGAGGGTTTATGCCTGTGTATAAAATTTGGTATTCACATGGAGAAAATGATACAATGGTTGATTTACCTAGTACTAGTGCTTATTAAAGTTTGGATGGGTTAGAAGGGGGATCATCGGAATTAGATGAACCTGCGGGTACAATTCAAATGGTATATGATGCATTTCGAGATAACGTTGGGGGTATTGGTGAGGCTGGAAATAGAATAGAGGAACCTGATTTAGAAACTCGTAGGTTCTTTGGTATGTTAGATGCTGCGAAGCAACCTTTGTATAAAGGTTGTAGAGAGGGACATTCACCTTTGTCAGCTGCGACAAGGTTGATGATAATAAAGGCTCCGAATGGTGAGCGGATTTTGAGCGGTGCGGAACCAGCGGTTTTAGGGCGGTGCGGGTTTTACAGTTATAAACATATATATATACATAGTATATGTAGAGATTTTCGGTACTGTTGAGTGCGGTGCGGTGCGGTTCGCACGTTACCATTCAGAGCCAAAGACGGATCATAATTTAACAGAAAGTTTTGTTGACGCGATAACTGATTTTACGAAAGAAATTCTGCCCGAAGATAACCTTGCTCCAGATTCCTACTACGAGGTGCAGAAACTGGTAGCAGGTCTTGGATTGTCATATCAGATGATAGATGTCTGTATAGACAACTGTATGATCTACTGGAGAGCGGATTCAGATCGGTTGAACTGTCGTTTTTGTGGAAAGCCTCGCTATCAAGAAACAAGTGGAAGAGTTCCAATTCCATATAAAAGGATGTGGTATTTGCCGTTAACTGAAAGGTTGAAGAGGTTATATCAATCAGAACGCACAGCAACGGCTATGCAATGGCATGCAGAACATACTACAGAAGGAGAAATAACTCATCCTTCAGATGCAGAAGCGTGGAAACATTTCCAGTTTACTTATCTTACTTTTGCGGGTGAACGAATGAATGTTTACCTTGGATTAAGTACGGATGGTTTCAACCCTTTTGGAAAGCATGGGAGGCAATATTCGTTGTAGCCAGTCATTGTGACACCTTACAATTTGCCTCCATCTTTGTGCATGAAGAGAGAGTTTTTGTTCCTCACCATTCTAGTTCCTGGCCCAGAGCATCCTAAGAGATCACTTGATATATTCCTCCAGCCATTAATTTACGAGATGCAACTATTATGGGTGAATGGGGTGAGGATGTTTGATGTCTCCTTAAATCAGGATTTTCTGATGCGTGCTGTACTTATGTGAACCATAAGTGACTTTCCAGCATATGGTATGCTATCTGGATGGTCAACTCATGGAAGGTTATCATGTCCGCATTATCAAGATAACACTGGTGCATTCCAATTGAAGCATGGGAGAAAATCATGTTTGTTTGATTGTCATAGAAGATTTCTACCAAGTGACCATCCTTATCGCCGCAGCACCACATTGTTTAAGAAGTATAAGAAAGTGTTTGATGGTCCACCTGCTGAGTTAGGTGGTGATGATTTGTTAGCTCAGTTAAGAGATTTTGGTGCTGATATGACTGTCGAATGCGGGGGTAATGGACATGTTCCCGTTCAAGGTTCTGGCTTCCACCACAATTGGCATAAAAGGAGTATATTTTGGGATTTGCCATATTGGAAGAATCATCTTTTGAGGCATAATCTAGATGTCATGCACATTGAGAAGAACTTTTTTGAGAATATCACGAACACCATTCTAAATGTGCAAGGCAAAACGAAAGATAATTTGAAGTCCAGATTGGATTTGCCTGATATCTGTTTGCGTAAGGCACTTCATTTGAGTGGCACTGGAAAAGCTCCGATCCCTGTTTACCGGTTGGATGCAAGTGTGAAGCAAGAGTTCTTTGACTGGCTTATGCATAATGTGAATTTTCCAGACGGATATGCATCTAATCTCCGCAACTGCGTTGATACAGAAGAACAAAAATTAATAGGGCTGAAGAGTCATGATTGTCATATTATCATGCAACATTTACTACCATTTGCCTTCTCCCACCTTCTACCACAAGACGTCCACAAAGCAATTGTAGGTAATTTAACATAATATTTTCTTATTAATATTTTTGTATGATAATGTTTATAATGTAAACAAAATATTAATGTCTTATGATATATATGCAGCTGTTGGTTCATTCTTTCGGGATTTATGCACAATATCACTTACCGCACAAGGAATACAAAATCTGCAAGAGAAAATGCCTGTAATCTTCTGCAATTTAGAGAAGATATTTCCACCATCATTCTTTGATGTAATGGAACATTTTCCAATTCATCTACCTTGAGAAGCAGCACTTGGTGGACCAGTTCAGTACCGGTGGATGTATCCGTTTGAGCGGTTCATGTTCCATCTAAAGAAGAAGGTAAAAAATCTAAGTAGGGTTGAGGGTTCTATTGTTGCACAGAGTATTAATGAAGAGACGTCATACTTTTCTGGATCCTATTTTGCACCGCAAGTTCAAACGAAAATTATACGACCTGCACGCCATGATGACGGAGGTGAATGTCCATTTTATGCAGTGGATGTCCCTAACATATTTGCGCAGATTGGACGACTAAGTGGAAAATCTAAGAACCAAAAACTTACCGATGTAGAGCAAAATCATTTGCATGTGTATATTCTCTCCAACTGCGACAAAATCCTCGAATATGAGAGGTAAACTTTTTATTTATCTTAGTATTTCTTACATGTTAAAAAATATTAATTAAATTGTTATTAATAATTTTATATTTTTTATCACAGAGTTTACATGGATCAAATACGTAACGCATATCCAAATGATACAGAAGAAGAATTATTTGGTCGGAAAGAAACAGAGTTTGGTCGTTGGTTCGACTTTTATGTAAGTACTCAATAGTTAATTAATGAGAACTAAAGGTACAAATTTTATTATAAATTAACTCATATTTATTTTTTCAGGTGAGGAAAAAAATATCTAGAGGGGGTAAATGTCCGTCATGGCTAAAAGATCTTACATACGGTCCATTGTCTATTGCAAAGGCATTTCCAATGTATTACACGCATGGATATGCATTCAAAATTATTCGAGAAGGGAAGATGAGGCCAACATGTGATTACGGTGTATCATCCAGAGCAGGAGATATCGTATACTACGATGTTTTACGTGAAGTTTTGGAAATTCATTACTCGGGCTTGTATGACTTGCGTTGTATTGTATTCAATTGCGATTGGTATGATCCTTCAGGAGTTCACATTGACGAATTTGGGGTTACATCGGTACATTCCAGAAGAAAACTTCTGAAATATGATCCATTCATCCTTGCTTCCCAGGCAGACCAAGTTTGCTACATCCGCTTCCCACAAGTTCGTAACCGGCCTGACCCATGGATAGCAGCATTGTCCGTAAACCCCAGAGGGAAAGTGTATGGGATGTCAGATCAAGAACCGATGCAAGAAGAGGCATGTGATGTTCAAGGTCCGATTGACTATTCCCTTAATGTTGATCTTGTGGTTGACTTCACGGCAGAAGGAGATGATGAGATTTTTGAAGATTCAGAGGAAGAGATTGGAGAATTTGATGAAGAATCAGATTCAGCTTCATCAGATGATGAGGATTCAGATCCAGAATAGTCAAGATCATTATTAAATCATAAATATGAGATGTATGCTTTTGTTGAACATGTAATAAATTTCAAATACTTTGTGTTGTATTTTAAATTCAATAATACTAATGTTCACAAAATAAAATAAAAAAAAATTATTTGAACGTAAAATATATTACGAAATTAATTTAAAATATTAAATATTCTATTAAGAATATATAATAACAGTTTTTATTGTTTTTTTTGGTGAAAAGAAACAGTTTTTTTTTTTGGTGAATAAAGAAACAGCTTTTATCTGAACATAAATTAAAGCAAAACAAAAAGAAAAAAAATCTAAGCGTAATTAAACTAATCCTAACTTGTTTTACCCCAAAGCGGCGGCGTTTCTCTTCTCTTCTCCCCTCCCCACGACGGTCTGTCTTCTCTACCTATGCAGGTCTCCTCTCTACCGGGCTCTGCCTCATGTCTCTCCCCGGCTCCGCGTCTCTTCTCCGCGTTCAAATAAAATAAAAAAAAATTATTTGAACGTAAAATATATTACGAAATTAATTTAAAATATTAAATATTCTNTCACTTCTCTCCACGTCGTGGTACTGCATCTCTTTGGCTGGTGGCTTCCATTTTCACCAGATCTCATGTAAGTATTTGTAGTTAGTTAGATCTCATGTTTTTCTTCTTGAAAAATCTTGCATGTGTAGTTAGGGCTGAGATAAAATCAATATAAACTCTTAAAAGTGATATTTCATCTGAAACGAAAGTTTTGATTTTTGATTTTTTATTTTCTTTTTTGGGATAGAGAAAGTTTTGACTTTTAATGGTTGTGTACTTGTGTTCGTCAGTGTGCTTTTATAATTGTTAGACTTTTTGGTATGAATGTATTAAATGCCTTGTTGGGTCCTGTCCCAGATCATTGCTATGGTAGAGAGAGGTTTGATAACTTGATACTTTACCACATATGACGCAGGTTTGCAGATATTAGTTTGAGTCTAATAATTTTAAAACTCGGGGCAGTGTACATAAGACATTAAGGACAAAACTTTTGATAATTCTCAATAATTATTTTGTAAAATCCGGAAAATAGCTCAGGTGAGAGTACTACTTGGCTAAATCCAGATTTCCTAATCATTAAAAGTTTTGACTTTTAATGGTTAGTGTATTCGAGTTTGTTTGCTGTTTGAAAACTTTATTTAAATGGTTAGTGTTTTCTGTAAACAAAGAGTAAACAAAGAAGATTCTGTCTTTTTCTAACAAATAGTAAACAAAGAATTGATGGTGTAAAGAAAACTTCAGTCTTTTTCTAAATGTGGTTCTGTATAATTTTTTGGAAACTGAACGATTCTATATTTTAATGTATTTGCAGTCTCCAACTTTGAGACAAGAGAGTATATGTTGCAATCTTAGACTTCTAAGCTATCTCATTTTTTTGCGTTTCTTTGTCTTTTATAAGACAACATACAACGAATTTCTTGAATATGATTCTGAAGGAGATGAAAGTGATTCAACACAACCTCCCACGGCATCTCAGAATCCTGAGACACAAACCGATGTTTTGGGAACACAGATGACAATTGATGATTTCATACAACAACCTGGACGTGAGCATCTTCGAAAGCTTCACCCGCAACAACATGGTGGAGCCACATGGTAATTTTATAATGTTAATTTTCTTTAATAGTAAAATTTCTTGTGTTTCAATGGAACTATATATATTATTTTTTGTAGGTTTAGAGCTAAAGATAGTGGCATCACTAAAGCAATTATGAGAATTTTGCATGGCCAACTAACACGTTTCTATAAGATTTATAGAACTGTTCCACCTCACATCAAAAATGAATGGTTTCAAGCATTTGCGGTAAGTAGATCTTAAATAGTTTTTAGATTTTTAGAAATGGATAAAGACTAATATAAGTTTATTTTTATTTGCTGTAGCAAGAGTATAATTGGGACAAACGTTACTCTACGGAAGTTCGCATGGAGTTTGATAGTCAGACAAAAATTCAATACTCTAACCATTTAGCTGCGTGGAAAAAATGTTGGACACTGGGTAAAAAGAAGCCAGTGAATGTGAACCGAAAGGTTTGGGCCAGAATGAAGACATATTGGGAACATCAAAAAACAAAGGCCACTTCTGAAAAAAATTCAAAAAACCGCAAAAGTGAAAGGGGTGGTAAAGGGATGGCAATATACAATGGTGGTGCTACGACAATTGAAGCTCATGCAGAAGATCTGGTATTTATTCAGTATTTATACCTTAAATTATTGTTAGTATACATCAAATGTGTTAATTTGTTGTGTAGACTATCAAGGCTGGAGGAGTGCAACCAGATTGGATAACCTTGTCGGAGTATATACACACCAACAAAAAAACCAAAGAGATCCAAGATCCTTTTGTGCGAAAGATTGTTGAGAATGTGAAGAAGAAGAAGTGTGATATATTATCTCAACAAAATCAAGATTTTCAAGGAGGATCGCCTTCATCTGCCAACCTAACTCGGGAAGAGCTTAACCAAATATATCTCGATGTAAGTTTAAATAGTTTAACATATATTATTTAAATTGTATAATAAACTTTTAATAATATTTATCATTTTGTATATCTTTCTTAAGGAGGTTCCTCTTAAAAAAGGTCGTCGTTTAGGCTTAGGCAATCTTGCTCGACGCAAAGTTTTGGCGTCCTCATCATCTTCTCAGACAGATTCTGCACATTCTTGAAGAGAACAAACAGCTCAAAGCAGAGATGGCACTCTACTGCCAAGAGACTGCCACGTTTCGGGGATTTTTACAAGAAAAATTTGCGGATTTTTCTACCCAAACAGGAGAGTAATTCTTCTTTGTTGCATTAAACAATTTTTTTGTATTCCTCTTTGTTGCATTAAAAAGTTTCTTTTTTGTAAACTATCGTTTTTAACTTTTATAAAATATTTTGTATTGAATTTAAATTTTATTTATATTTATTATCATTAAAAATGTTATATTTTTTAATTAAAAATATAAAACAAATATTCCGTTGGAAAATCGTTAGAAATACTGTGGAAATAATTCGTTGGAATATTGTTGGAATATTGTTGGAAATAATCCGTCGGAATATCGTTGCAAATTCGTTGAAACTTTTCGTTGGAAATCCGTTAGAAATAATTCATTGGAAATCCGTTGGAAAACACCGTTGGAAATCCGTTGCAAATATTCGTTGCAAATCCGTTGGAAACAATCTCATTGAAAATCTGTTGGAAATTTCCAACGACTTTTCATCAACTGTTTAAAATTTCCAACCACCTAGAAGTAACGACCAATTCCGTTGGAAATTCGTTGTAAACAGCCATTTCCAACGGAATTACAATGGATTTAGCCGTTGGAAACAACTTGTTTTCTTGTAGTGTAAACCTGATTCATATGCATAATCTAATACATATGTGTTCTTCATCTTTCATCTATGCTTTGTTGTTCATAATATTTGATAGTGGAGTATCTTAATCTTACGCAAATGCAATGATTTTGTGATTAAGCAGTCTAAAAAAGTTATTAATTGATGATTTCTCTGTATATGTTCTGAGTGAAGAGATTTGTTTTCTTTGATTTTGTGATGATTTCTTCAACAATAATATCTCGCTCTGACATTTCGGGGTGGAAATCACCAGGAATCAAAACAGCAACTCCAGAAGCTGTTGGCAAACAATGTGTCCTTCCATCTTTCCCAGTCCGATCATTGATAATTTTCATATGCATTGTGGTATTTTCGCTAGTGTCAAGTCTATCTTTTGCTTGTCTGAACACTCCAACATAAGGATTAATCTCATCCAACATTTTCATGATGGGTTCGATGATTTCCTTTCTCAAACAATTCTTCTTACTCACAGCCTGAGAGTTCTTCTTTTTACTGAATGGAAAAAAAAAATAGGGTTAGATTGAGAAAGTGGGTCGAATTAGCTAAATAATTTGCATTGTTAAACTTCAGTATGAAGAAAGTACCTTAGGATTGAAGCTCGGTTCTCTACTTCATTCTCAGTATCGAAAATGTAAAAAGGTAAGAACATTTAGGATAATCACCATCTTCAGGTTTTAAACTGTCTATCATGTGGTAGTTTTGTCCGTGTAGCTGAAACATCTTAGGTCCATGTCCTTTTGGCATTGATCGATCAACCTTTGCACCAAGAGAAGTAAATGCAAATATCATGTTGTAAGGTCTGATATTTGCTCGGATATGTTTGCTGGGTTCATCATTGTTTGTTAGCAATCAAAAAAAAAATTCAGGAGTCTTTTTGAAAAATAGTATTTTGACTATTCCTTGCAAGCAACACATTGAGAATATAGGTTTTCTAGCCTTTTTGCTTTTATTAAGACGTTCTTCATACAACATAATAGCACCACATTTGTCACAAGTGTAATCTGCATCATGGAGATTCAGATAAGCTGTAAGAAGTATAAAATGAAATAACAATTAAGCAGTTTTTAAAACGTTGGATTAAAACGATGGATTAAAGCAAATGGGTAAGAAATTTAAAATTCAATAGACACACCATTTTCTTTCTTAGATTTAGTAATTGAAGATGTGCCAGAAGAGCTTTGTTTCTTTTCTTTGACCCTTTTTAAAATTTTCTGCATATCAAATTTTGGAACACAACTTTCTCTAAACATCGAAACTTCCTTGTCATCTTCGGATATGCTCTCTTCTTGGCTAGAACAATCTAAGATGTGTTCTTCAGAATCATATCCATCTTTTCCTATATAAAAAAAACAGATATTGCTATAGCCTGTAAGTAACATTAGATGTGCAAAGAAAATATGTTAGAAGTTTTATTCTACTAAATTGATACCTTCTAGAAGTTCATAATAATTTGGAATGGCATTCATTGCTGTTATTTAGTGTGTTTAGTTGCTGGAGAATCACTACTTGACACTTTATCTCGTAGGGAAATTAATAACTAATGATGATTACGCATATTAAGGTCGTATTTAATTTTGTAAATATGAGATAACCTTGAGTTTTTGCAACATTTTCTGTTGTTGCTGAAGATTTGTGAGCCACCATTTTTCTTGAATTGTTGCAAGCCTTTTGAAGTTTTGGCATTTCAGATTGCAATTGTTTCTTGTTTGAATTTCCACAAACTTGAGATATTGGCTAAGAATTCTGGTTTTGTAAAGCTGAAATGAACACTGGTATAAATTAATATTTAAATATCAACGTACAAAAAAAATTTAGTTATTAAGCTAGTTATTTCTTCTGAACATTCTTACATGATGGAGGAATGTCAATCTTTGACCTTATAGAATTACAACTGCTGAGATTTCCCCTAACTGATATTTTTGCTGCAAATTTGTGAAAAATGTTAAATTTTTTGACAAAAGTACATAACTTTTGCTGATTGATTGAAATTTTTGACATGGGCAATCTACATTACTAATGGTAAATGAAAAAGTCTGATTAGTTTGGAAGGGTGGCAATTGTACCAATATGTGATGCATGTATTTTGTAAGTCTCTCATAGCGCACTACATCACTCTTTTTAATAGATGCATGTATTTTGGTACCTTGTGATATAGAAACAAATCGGAAATGTTTTAGAAACTATGCTATTGGTTTATATGTTATAAGATTTTAGCCGAAAATGCATATATTAGCACTCATATCTTCATCTGCAAGGACCATTTCAAAAGTCTTTTGCCTGAGTTGGCAGTGTATTGCTTCCATGTGTGAAGGATTTTTACTTGAATCATCCAAGCTATTTTGTAAGGTTTTATGTTTTTAAAAAGTGTAATTGGAAGAGATGGAGCCATTGATCAAAGAAGAAGAAGTCGGCAGGTATGTTAGTATTGGTTTGAGGAAGTAATTATATATAGGGTATATGTTTAATTTTCGTCGAATTTAATGTTGAGACTGGCGATTTTTAGGTAAAATATATTCTATTGTTAAGTTAATTAACCAAGATATCTTAGGATTGTAAGCATATTCTCATATAGATATTCTTCATACGGAAAAATTTTCGATTTGTTTGGCAAGCAAATATTTTAACCAAGTTATGTAAAAAGTTAGTAGCATATTTCCATATAGATTTGATATTATAATGATTATTTAATATAGATATTCAATGATAGACGAAATTAACAAAAAAGAAAGAATAAGGACAATTTTGTTAAGATTGGTTGTCAAGATAATTTTTTATAATGTAACCATTTTACTTGATATCATGCTAGATATTAGAAAGTTGTTTTTAGAAGAGTATTTTGTTTTCATTAATTTCAATAGTGTTTGTAGGTTATTTTTTTTTCATAAATGTAACCACAATATATAACCCCCGTTATATATTGATATAAGAAAAAGTTTTGATTTTTTAAAAAAGTAAATTAGATCTATATAGTAAATCAAACTAAGATTTTTAGTGGAATATACTAATCTGGGAAATATTATAGAGATATTATCCGATTAATATTATAGAGATATAATTGGAGAAAGTAATTATTTTTAACTTTTTTTTTGTTTTTCCAGAAACATTTTCTGTTATTCAAAGATTTTTTAATTCTTCCAAGATTTTTTAGGTAATGAACAGTTTATCAAAAAATAAAATTAATTGTTTAAATTTTTTTGTTTGGCCACATATTTTAAATAGTGGCATGGATTGTACATAAGTTATTTTTTTTTGTTTGCAACAGGTTTTAAATAATGGCATGGGTTGTACATAAGTTATTTTTTTAAATATTTTTAAAAATGTATTTTCCAATTAATATTATAGAGACATGTTAGGAATATAATAATATTGTCATTTTCGATTTGATATTATTGTTGCTTACTACGATTAGGTTGCCGATATATACTATGAATTTTTGGATTCTAATATTGCAATTATTTATAATTGTTTTATATTAACTGAAAAATTTCTGTTATTGTTGTCTTTGGTTATTTGTATTGCAAAACAGATTTATTAATAAATCTAGTGGCATAGATTGTAAATAACTTTCCTTTTTAAAGCATTTAAAAAATGTAATTTAGAAATAATATTAGTAAAATACAATTCTTTCCGGACTTTCAATATAGGACAAATTAAATTTCTTCACTCACGCTTGCCAACTTATGGCATATTGATTAAAATCCTTTTTCACTTTTATCCAAATCAATTTAATAAACCTAATGGCCCATGAAATATTGGTCTAACAATCCCACTTGAATAGAATTAACTCTAAACATACAAAATCTAAACAAACTCGATTTACCTTATAACTAGATTGACTAGACTAACTAGATTTACTAGACAAACTGACTTTCTGATAATATATGTGAAATTGGCTTTGTCTAAGTAGGTAGCAGTTTTCAGCTTTGAACCACTCATTGCTAATATCTGTTGAGCTTACTTGGTCAGTAGAAGAACATGGTGTCTTGAACCACCCAGATTTGATGTAAAACCGAGGTAACAACTTTTACCCATCTTCATTTCTTGTAAAACTAAGTTCTATATTGTGTTATTTTTGGCCTTGATCATGCCTGGTTATTCATTAGTTAACTTGAAGAATATAACCTTACTTTCATTCTCCTAGAAACCGTTCCATTTCACACTCATTAGGTGATCTGCCTTTAGCTTATATTTTAAGAAGTATAATGTCATACTCCACATATGTTAATTACAAAGTTATGGAATCATTAAAAACCACTGTTAGCCTTAACACACACAAGTAGCACTGTTTTATTATCTTAAGAACTGGTTAGAAACATGTCTCATAGTGCTCTTATATAGCAGATTCAATTTGATTTAGTTGTACCCTCGAAATACGATCTTGGTATCTCCAGTCACCATAAGTAGGGTTTCCACCAAATATCTTCTATATTCATATTCTTTAAACACATTATTCTTGATGATTTTACAACTTGATCTCTTACCAAACCTTTTTTGTAAATGGATCCACTAGGTTGTCAGCTGACTTGACATAATCAATGGTGATTACACCAGTTGAGCTCAAATGTCAAATGGTATTATATTATCTTGTGATATAACGAGATATACTATTATAAAGATTATTCTGTGCTCGAGCTATATCTGATTGGTTATCACAAGTGTACACATATTGTTTGTACTAGTTTCTTCCACATTGGAATATCTTCCAACTAATTCTGAAGCCATTATGCTTCCTCTCCGGCTTTATCAAGGGCTATAAAATCATATTCCATCATGGATCTAGATAATAGAATTTCTTTGCCAGATTTCCAAGACACTGCTGCACCTCCTAGCATAAATGCATATATATCTGTGGATTTTGAGTGCTTAGAGTCGGAAATACAGTTAGCATCACTGTATCCTTCTAAAACTGCTGGTTATGTATCATAGTGCATACTATTATCTTTAGAGTAGCGTATATAATTTAATACTCATATTATAGCTTTTGAATGTGTATGTCTTGGATTACTTGTATAATGACTCAGTACATTAACTGTGTCGGCTAAGTTGGGTATAGTACAATATTTTAAGTACATCAGATTTCCGATCACTCTAGCACATTCTAGTTGTGACACAGCTTTACCTGTGTTTTTAGTCAAGCGGAGGAGAGGGTATACAAGATTTTTTGTTATACCATTTGAGTAGGCTTTGAACCTCTCAAGTACCTTTTCAGCATAATGAGATTAATTAAGTCAGGATATAACCTTCAGAGTTTCTGATGATTTCAATCCTTAGAATTCCATCTGCTAGTCTCATATCTTTCATCTCAACCTTGCTTTTGAGCATGTTTTTAATTTGACTGATTATGTCTTTGTTTCTTCCAAGAATGAGCATATCATCAACATACACTTAAAGTAGAAGCACTTATCACATTCATTGATGATGAACCCATTTAAAATCATTATACTGTCAATTTCTTCATGCCATTGTTTTGAGTTTGTTTAAGTCCGTACAAAGATTTCACAAGTTGACAAACTTTGTGTTCTTGTCTAGGCAAAACTCTCGGGATATGTCATATGAATCTCCTCTTATAAATCTCCATTTAATTAGAAAGGCACTTTTGACGTCCATTTGATGGATCTCTAGATCTCTTAATGCTACTATCCAACCAGCATTTTTATTGAAGTTATTCTCGTTAGAGGAGAATATGTGTTAAAGAAAGATAATCATTCTTTTAATCGTAAATCTTGCACCACAAGCCTGGCCTTGTACTTATCGATTGACCCATCGGTTTTCAACTTTTTATTTTGAAAACCCATTTACACCCTAATGCTTTTAACCCTTCAGGTAGATCGGTGATGTACCATGTGTGAGTTTGTTTAATAGAGTTGATCTCATTATTGACCGCTTCCTTCTAAAAATCTGCGTCTGGACATAGCTTATGTATATGTTCTTGATTTGTTCTCTAAAAGAAGAATTATCAAGAAATCATCCCCAAAATATATTCCCTAACGAGCTCGCTTATTACGTTGAGGTTCATCTTCTATGTTTTCTTAAGTTCCAAAGTGCTCACTTCATTTGTAGAAGAGCTTGCTTCTCTTTGTTCAAAAGTCTTTTTTAGATTATTTATCATTTCATAGAAACACATTTTCGAAAAAGATGCATTTCTTAATTCTACTATTGTATTTACATGAATACCGGTATTTCTGATTTATGAACCAGAAAAAGATAAGCATTACTGTTGTGTGCTTATCCAATGAAAATACAATACACGGTTTCTTGTCCAATTGTGACATTCTTAGGAAGTGGCATTACAACTTTTGCTAGGCACCCCCACACTTTCAATTTCTTATACGATGGTGCTTTACATTTCAAGAGTTCATATGGAGTTTTTCCCGTGACTTTGTGTTGTATTTTGTTGAGGATGTAGTTTGTGGTAAGAAAAACTTCCCCCACATGTTCTGGGCTAAACCCAGATTCCTACAACATTGCATTCATCATTTCTTTTAGAGTTTAATTTTTGCGTTCCACAACTCCATTAGATTTGGTGAACAAGGAGCAGTTGTTTGATGGATAATCCCTTATTTTTGACAAAATGCATCAAAATATCCATCATATTCACCTCCTCTATCACTTTTAACTATTTTAATAGTTTTGTTAAGTAGGTTTTCTATGTAACAAATATACATAATAATATTTGATCATCTACGGATGTCAGAAAATATTTCTTACCACTTTAAGTTTGTACGAATTTTAAATAGGGCAAGTCTGTGTATATCAAAACCTAGAGGTTCAGTTGTTCTTTCAACTTTGGGTGATGGATTTTTAGTGAGTTTAGCATGTACGCACACTTCACATTTCTCTTGGTTTGTTTTGCATTTCAGAATTAAGTTCAAGTTCATTTATCTTTGTATTGATTTATAATTAACATATCCTAATTTTTCATGTCAAATATAATAGTCAAACAAGTAAGCAACTACTTTATTCTCATTCATAGAAATGTTTGCAACAGGAGCTACAAATTAGAAGTACAAGCAACACCAGAAACATTAGAAAAAACAACATTAGCAACATTATTGTCATGAAGGACTGCCGTAACACACATTTTAACCATTAAATTCTTCACATATCCACTGCCTACAAACATCCTAAACCTCTTCAACACCAGATTGTCTGCCTCAAGTTGAGCTGCAACTCCGGCCTTGCTTATGAGAGTGCTGAAAATCAGACTATTCCTCATATCAGGAACATGCTTCAGATTGCGGAGAGTGACCTCTTTTCCTAAGGTCATCTTGAGCAATACTTTTCCACGTCCAACAATCTGGAAAAATGCAGAATTTCCCATGAACAACTACTCATATAATTTGCATTTCTGATAGGTGTTGGACACTACCTTATCAGTGAAAATGTTGGCCGTCAGACCAGTATCATACAACCATTCCATTACGTTATCTTCAATCATGTTAACTTCCGAGACCATAATACAAAAGTCTTGCTCAGTCAAGTTAGCTTGAGATTTTCCATTTTCCTTGAGCTTACTGTGATACACATATGTCATAAGGCCAATCTTGTTGCACTGGGAGTGCTTGCCTTTGAAATTCTTTTCTGAGACTTTTTGAAGTTCGTGGAGAATGAGGGTCTTAGAGATGGCTTTTCAAAAGCCTTAGCCTTTCTCTTTCTTTAAGGTTTCAGAGATAGCCACATTCACATTCTTCGCAAATCTGAAGGTTGTTTTGGTTTCGGTTTCTATCCTCCATTCGCAACGTGGTGATGAGATCTCCAATAGACATCGCCTTCTTCTTTTGCTTGAGGTAGGCCCTGAATTCCGCCCATATCGTAGGTAACTTCTCAATGAAGGTGTTGGTGGTGAAGATCTCACAGATCGACATTCCTTCCTTTGCTATCTTATAGCAAATCAGCTGCAATTGCTCCACTTGATCCATTATTGGTTAGGAGTCCACCATTTTTAATTCCATGAACTTCACAGTTGCAGACTTCTGGCATTCAACATCTTCTGATTTGTATTGCATCTCCAAGGACATCCACAATGCTGTAGATGATCCGGCCTAACCGTAGACAGCTTTTCAGCAAAGCGGTCTAGGATCCATCCTTTGTATAGGAAAGCACCATGAATCCATGATTCAACACTTGCAAGTGTGCGGACATTAGTGTTTCCAGCCGAAATGGTTGGTTTGTACTCCGTTAGCTGGGATAACAGTTGCTGTCGCAGCATCAAAAGCGGCACCAACACCCACCATGTGTTGGTGTCTTGATGTTGTCAATTTTGTTAACCATCTAATCACAAATATACAACAAATATATCAATGATTAAACACAAAATGTTTCAAATAATGATTTATCTAAAACAAACCAAATGATTTTGCTTAGAAAAGTTGCTTTAAATATTCACTAAAAAGTTTGTAAAATGTTTTGCAAACTCGTTTTAAAGCGTTCGCAGAAACCTTCATCTTTAACTAATGATTGTCTTTTTTTATGAAAAAACATTTCGCAGAATCATTATATAGCGTTTGCTAAATTGTTTGTATCGTTTTGAAAATAATTCGCGAAAAAGCTTAAAAGCGATTGGCAAAAACTGACAATTTAGTAATACAATATCTTTGATTTTCAAATAGAAAATTTAGGTAACAAATATTTGTTTTAATAAACTATTAGAGAATATAGGTTGTTTTCTCAAAAAAGAAACATCTAGGTTATAATTAGCTAAGATTTTTGATAAGGTTTTAAAAAGATGAAATTTGGAACACATAACATTATCTTTGATTTTCAGAGACAAAAACTGACAATCTAACAATATAAAGTATCTTGATTTTTAAAGAGAAAATCTAGGTAAAAAATAATTCTTTTAGTAGACCATTAGAAAATTTAGATTATAATTTTTTCCATATAAGACCTTTGATAAGATTCAAAAAGAGAAAATTTGGAAAAATACATTTCAAATGAGATTATATTTTGAAAATGACATCATTTTTTCTGAAATCTACACTTATTAATAAGTGAAATGGCTGAATCTAATTTAGATGTTTATATTTTTCTAAAATACTAATTAATATCTTCTAAAATTTTTTAATAATATTAACAAAAACATATATGCGTTTGAAAAAAAAGAAGAGAAATACCAATTTTTGTCACAAAATAGCACACAAGAGAAAATTGATAATAATAACATATTTTAATCATTTTTAAATGTATTACATTAAGAGTTTGAGTTCACAAATCATTAATTAGAGTTTAAATTTTAAGATTTAGGATTTATGGTTATAAATTTGAGAAAAATGAATGAGAAAGTAAATTTATAAAATAGTCTTTTTTATTTTTGTCATTTTCAATATAGTATGCTATTTTTTTATCACAAAAATATAAAATTGTGTTATTTTTAAGAATCGTTTAAAAAACAATTAAATAACACTACATTTTACTCTAAATATAAAATACATTAATTCAATTAGTAAATAACGCCTCCATGATTTAATCATATCTATAATTTTAGTAATAACGGAAAAATCAAACCCTTCGATATATGTAAATACGTTTTCCCTTCTATTTCTCTAATAGTCCTTTCTGATCATCGAGCCCAAAAGCGATTTTCTGATCTTGATTTGGTTTTTCTTTTCTTTTTCGTCCGATGGCAATGGCAAGAAGAGAGAGA
>OVBB01000297.1:0-12454 GCA_900406415.1 Isatis lusitanica
GTTATAAATTTGGGTTGGGACAGAAGAGAAGAAACGTTGACAATTTAACATAATTAAGATACGATTTGCGTGGAATACGAGGTTGACTTGGAACGCGAGGGATGTTGCAACTTGCACAAACCCGACGCATCTAATCTTCCTTGCACAATGCGCCATGCATACAATCTTTTTGACATTGTTTTTTCTTTTTTCTTTTCTTTTTTTCGCGAAAGAAATGTGAAGCCAACATTAGTGGGAAGTAAACAAATATATGGAGAAAAGGCCGAAGAATATTTTGACCAGTATTAATGAATAACGAGCTAAATTCTTAAGAAAACATGTTCCCATCCCATGGATATATATGCTTTTTTATGTCATTAAAAAAAACATTTTTATATGGAGAAGCTTCAGATGAGTATTTACTCTTAAACTAAATCAGACAATTCAGATCATATATGACACAATTATAAATGCACACAAATTAGCTTTACGTCTTCGAAGATTTGTGTAGCCATGCAAGCACCACCATCTCATCAACCTCATCATCTACTAGTGGTAATTAAAATCACCTATTGTAACAGTTGAAATCGCAGTAAAATGCTCTGTGAAGATTATAATCACTGTACGCTCCTCTGTACTTATTGGCCACTGTAAACACTTACGGCCATGACTATAGTCAGTTAGCTAATATTTTGATGTGAATGTAAAGAAAAGTCAAGTTTTGTGTTTCTTTCAAGTCAATATTCTTAAAGTAAAGTGCTTCATAATTCATAGATGTTTGGTCAAGAAATTAGAGCTAAGGGAAATAAAAAATGAACGGGAAAACATTATTAGAAAACATAAAAGAAGTTTTAAGAAGATATTGTTAGACTTTGGTTTGATTTAATTTTTAAGCTAGTTCGGTAAAACTTTTGATTTAAATAACACTTTCGTTTAATTTCAGTGGAAGCAGCTAAACATTCCATTGTCGGAAGAAAAAGTAGTTAAACATTCCATGATCTCATGTGTCTCTTAGCCTTTGGTCTTTAAAGACAATAGGCCTTTTTATCTTCTCATCAAAACACAAATCTCCAGGAAATAGGAGAAGGAGAAAAGAGACGGTTAAAGAAGAGTGAAACGATTGCAACTGGGATCCATTTAGCATATAAAATCCAGCAAAATGCATTTTTGCTAAAAGCATCAAATCTCATGTCTTCTTGGTAACAAGTAAATATGTAATAGAGAAGCATATCCAACTCGAACTCATGTCCTCTTGGTTCAACTAAAAGCCTTGGAAACCCCACTGAGTATCTCTTTATCATGTTTAGCAGATAATAGTGCAACAAGCTGCAAAATATGTAATTAACAACAATCAAAACAATGACAGAAGATCATATCAATCACAACGAGAATGGATAATATTTCACAAACGAAAGCAATATACTGTATTCTAGCCCGGCCCATTATACATATGGACTCACGTCAACATTTTTCACAAACCCATCAAAAAGAAATTCAGAGGGGATTAACATCAAATCCTTATTTCGCTTTACGGCACAAAAGGGAGAGCTGTCTGTTACTTTTTAATATAAATATCAACTTGAGGTCACAAATTCCAACCAATCCATAATCCAAAAGAGACACTTCCGTGTCACAAAAATCCAACACACATAGAACAGTAGAAACCATGAAGAAACCTTCTCTTTATAAACCATTTTCCTTCTTCTTCTTCTTCTTAGCAGCCCTCCTCCCCTTAATCCTGACCGTCCATTCGCAACCCTCTTCATCATCATCAGACGAACCAGATTTCATCCGTACTAGCTGCAACACCACGTTATACTCTGAACTCTGCTTCTCCTCTCTCTCAAACTTCTCAAGCTTCGTCCACAACGACCCGGCTCTCTTGGCTCGAGCTGCAATCTCCGTCACTCTCTCCAAGGCTCTCGAGTTAGGCTCATACCTCTCCAACGTCACCGCACTTCCGGAGAGCCGTGACAGTGGGGGCCACCCAACAGCGGCCGCTGTTTTTCATGATTGCTTCGAGAATCTCAAAGACGCCGTCGATGAAATGAGAGGCTCGATGAACCTTTAACATATTTTTACTATATTGTTATCATTTTATGATCTTTATAAGAATGCACAAATTTTGAACTTGCTTAAGACATTCTAAAACGTTACACCGGCACTGCTGGCAGGTCTCCTGAGCTCAGAGAGGACCTCATCTGAAACTCTTTCAGAGCGAGGTCCCCTCATGCCTGAAAAAGCTTCGATCACCACTTCCCCCTTGTATATATGCCTCTCGATAAAGGCTCTTATCTGATAACCTACGCATCTTGCATATTCGACAGGAATTCTGAGGTTATCAAGATCCTAAGACACCGACATCGCCTTGTTCTCTCGGAAATACTTCACATTCCTTGTCTCAATGTACCTCGTCTTCTTCATCCTAGTCCTAGTCCTCGCCATTTGTCGGAGCTAGAAGAAACCCTTAACAGTTTTTCCAGCCGCAGAGGGGGGTTTTTCATTTACTTATATTAATGGATTTTTTAATGGGCTTTATCTTTTTTTTGTTCTCTTTCTAATATATTCATGGCCTAAAGCTTAAATGATAACAAGTGTGATTAAAAGCTCTTATTGAAAGTAATTGATAACATACAGTAGAACCTCTATAAATTAATACTCGATAAATTATTAATCTCTATAAATTAATAAATTTCTCCGGTCTCAAGTCGGTTCAATGTAAAAATTAGCAAAATTCGATAAAATAATAAGATAATAACTTTTTTTAAAACCCTATGTAAAAATATGGTCCCAATTATAATATAAATTAATAATTATATAGATTTATGCATATATAGGTAAGATAATATACTAATATATGACTATAATATTTTATGTTTACTTTAAATTAAGATTCATTAATGTTATATATGTAATATTTTATTATATTGAAAATCTTATTCATATTTATCTTTTAGATTTAAATTCAAAACTTTAAAAAAGTTTTACACATGCTGTAAAAAAAAGAGTTTTAGACATGATGATTAATTTTATATTTCTAAATGCTTTCAAATGTATTGTAATATCATTTTAAATTTTATTTTCATCATTGTAAAGTATAGTTGTTTATTTTTATACATGTTGAGCTTATAAACATACATTATTTTTATATGAATATTCTATGTATCTTATTAAAATCTATTTTAGCGTGATATATAATTTTATTTTTATAATTTTAAATTTGTATATAGTATTTTTATTAATAGACTCATTCTTAGAATAACATTATTTTCATTATTCATAGATGTTTGGTCAAGTATTTTTTTTTTTTGGTCAAGAAACTAGAACTAAGGGAAATCAAAAATGAACGGAATGATATTATTAGAAAACATGAAGAGAATTTTAAAAAGAAGAAACTGTTAGACTTTGGTTTAATTCCGTTTTTGGTTAATTCGGTAAAACTTTTGATTTATATAACACTTAAGTTTAATTTCAGTGGAAGTAGTTAAACATTCCATCATCTCATGTGTCTCTTAGCCTCTTTTTTTTTCTTTTGGTCGAAACACAAATCTCCAAGAAGTAGAAAGAGAGACAATTAAGGAAGAGTGAAATGATTGCAACTGGGAATCATTTAGAATATAAGATCCAACCAAATGCTAAAAGCACCAAATCTCATGTCCTCTTGGTAACAAGGAAATATGTAGTAGAGAGGCATATCCAATTGGAACATATCACGAAATACGATAGTGTCCATTGACTCAACTTAAGAACTGGGAATCCCCACTGAGTATCTCTCCATAATGTTTAGCAGTGCAGCAAGCTCGAAAATATGTAATACTCTCTCCGGTTTTTTTATCTGTCGTTTTAGCACCAAGCACACAGATTAAGAAATATTTAATTTCTTAGTTTTTCAAAACATAACATAACATCATTAATTATTCACCTAAACACAATTCAATCAATAGTTAAATAAAATTCAGAATAAAAATAATTATAAAACATAAAAACCTAATTAATTCTGCATTGAAAACTGAAAATGTCATCTAATTTGGAACAAACAAAATTCTCTAAAACGTCAGTTATAAAAAACGGAGGGAGTAATTAACAACAATCAAAACAATGACAAAGGATCAGACCAATCATAACAAGAACATAGAAAGGGCAACAATTAATACCTCCTTTTTGGCAATTGGTGGTCGTTATATCTCCCTTAATATAAGCATTTGTTACACTGAAAACGGAAGCAACGATATGTGTGGAACACTTTTTGCAATGGTAAAATTGTTTAAGAAAAAGTTAACTATTGTAACAGAAAACAATCACAATAGTGACTTATACCATAATCTTGTCAATAATACTCTTTGCTTCTGCTTGGGCTTTAATCTTGTCAAAAACCACTCCCTCCCTCTACCTCAAGGATGGTTTTCAAGTAAGAGCTCTAAAATTCATAGTCAAATATTCACGATAATAGAGAATTTCATGAACGAAAGATAACACAAAACCCTAAGAAAAAGTTTCCTGTCTGCTATACGAAGTAAAAAGAAATGCAGAACCGCTGGTTCTCTCCGCGAGCTTCCGCTCCGACACTGTTGCTTCCCACCACTGGTGATAAGCCTCCGCCAATCCCTCCTCTCCCACCAGATCCTCCTGACTTTAATGCCTCCCTATCCCTCTCCCAGTTTCCTCCTCTTGGCAGTCCTCCTCCAACTGTTGCCCAAGCTTCCATCGTGAGCCCTGTAGCAACTGGATCTCAGATGTGTGTTACTCCCACTCTGACCCCAACTGATGTCGTAATGGCTTCTTCACCCACTACTGATTCTGAGGTTGGTACCTCTACTCAGGAAACTATCAGATCTGGGATTTTGGTACCCCCAGAATCTAGATCTACAAATACTATTCACCTTTCACCCGAAACCACTACCTCTCACAATTTTACTATTCTCCGACCGAACTCAAATTCACCCATCCTTACTAATAGAGCTTCTAGCAACCCTTCTACAACCCCAACTCCTCCTCCCCCAGTCACGTCTTCCTCCAATCCCATCCTTAACTCCAACCCTACCCCTGCAACTCAGCCAAACTTGCCTAATGCCCCTGAAGCGGCAAAAAACCCACCGGAACCAACTCTGGCAGATAAAATCAGGCGCTTAGAAGACAAGTCCCTGAAACGCCTTGCTCCAATCTCCATTTCTGACACTGGCCGACCTCGAGTCTTAATCCCAGATAAGGTCTTTGAGAAAGGTGCTGAGCTCCATCGAGATTTCATCATTTGTTATTTCAATGGCCGCTCCCCTCCATATAGTCAGATTCAGAGTGTAATCAACCACCTGTGGGGGAAAGGAAAGAAGGTTGAAATTCACAACAACCCACTCAACAGAACTATGCTCATCCGTATACCCAGTGACTACCTTCGGCAAAAGATCTTGGAGAAAGGGATTTGGTACGTTGGTGATTCAATGTTTCATACAGCCCCTTGGACATCCGCCAAGTCCTACACATCGCCTCTGTTAGTCTGTATACCAATCTGGGCTCACCTTACGGGTGTTCCCCTTGACCTGAGACACCAAGATGGGTTAAGTCTAGTTGCGGGCCTAATTGGCGAACCGAAGGAGACTGATGAGTTTACGAAAAACCTGGTGAGTCTCACTGTATCACATGTTAAGGTCGAAGTGGACTTGACAAAACCCTTACCTCGGGTTGTAGAGTTTGAACGTGAGAATGGGGATGTAGTGGAGGTTCAGGTCGACTATCCGTGGCTCCCTCCGAAATGTTCCCACTGCCATGAGCTCGGTCATATAGCCAAAAATTGCCTCCTCTGTCCTCCTCCGACTTCTCAATCAAAGCAGACTGCCAAAAAATCATCGCATCTTAATGGTAGTAATTCCACCCCCTCGGATGCTGCCCAAGCTCCAGGAGCCTCAGTTAACTCCTCAACGCCCTCAGTTTCTAACCCAACCATCCCCAACCCAAACTTAGCTTCATCCAATCTTCAAACCACATCAATTCCCATCCCTTTGCCTTCCCCTGTTTCTATCCCAGCCCCTCTGGCCACTTCTATTGTCACCAATAAATTACCAGTCACCTTGCCTCTCTCTCCTGCCATCACCAAGCCCCTTACCTCTTCTTCCACCTTGCCACCGCATACCCAACCCCCCTGCACTTCTATCACCTCTCCTCCTCTATTTGACTTTCCCTCCCATCATACCCCAATAAAAATATTGGAAAAACCCTCCCTCAAACGTTCAAGATCCCACCCTACCATTCATTCTCCACCACTGCATTCTCCACCACAAAAAATAGCCCCAAACCGCCAATCTCCACCCTCGGCTCTTCAACCTCCCACTTCCAACTTTTTGGTTACTAACGGCCCCCACCTGCCCGTGGGTGTGCTGCCCCCTTCAGCTTAATGATTAGTAAGCTGTTTTTTTGGAACGTCCGAGGTTTAAATGATCCGGACAAGCATAAACCTTTTTGTCAATGGCTAACTAGCCACCAGCCTTTCTTTGGAGCAATCCTAGAAACACATGTTAAAGATCACAATTTGAACAACTTTTTGTCCACTGTCTGTCCTGGGTGGAATTACACTACAAACCATAATGCTGATCCGGATGGAAGGATAATACTCATTTGGAGGGACCAAGCGAGTGTCAGAATTATAAAGTCTTCTCGCCAGATGATCACTTGTGAAATCAAGCTCCCAGCAAATCCTCCTTTTGTCTTCTCTGCGGTCTATGCTTCCAATGAAAGAGGTGAAAGATCTGATCTTTGGGTTGATCTCCTAACATTGCACCAATCTCTATCACTTGATTCTCGCCCTTGGATCCTAGGGGGAGATTTCAACCAAACTCTTCACCCAGCTGAACACTCAAACCCTTTGGTTACCACCATAGACTCGCAAATGTCAGATTTCAGGGATTGCCTTAGTCAACTTGGGATGTTTGATCTTCGCTTTCAAGGGCCTCTCTTTACTTGGACCAATCACCAATCAGATAATCCCATTGGTAAAAAGCTGGACAGACTGTTAGTGAATAGCCATCTCCTCTCTTGTTGTCCTAACAGTTCAGCCACTTTCCTGCCTCCCCTAATGTCAGATCATAGTCCTTGCCTGCTAAACCTATCCTTAACCCTTCCCTCTGCTGGAACAAAGCCTTTTAAATTCCTAAACTATCTTACCAAACATCCAAATTTCATCAGTGTTGTGGTTGAGGCATGGAATCGGGCCGGAAGCTATGCTCAGACTCTCACCGGTCTCTGCTGGAAACAAAAAAATATAAAGAGGGAGTTAAAGCAACTAAATAATTCAAATTTCTCTAAAATACAAGAGAGAGTGAGCGAAATTAATGGTTTGTTGCAAGCTGTGCAGGTCTTAGCTCTTAACTCGCCCTCACCTCAGCTATATCAGGAGGAGCGTGATCTTTACCAGAAGTGGCTATTCCTGCGTGAAATTGAAGAGAGCTATTTCAGACAGAAATCAAGAATTAACTGGCTAAAGGAAGGAGATCAAAATACCACTTACTTTTTTCGGGTTTCTCAAGCCAGGCAAAGCTTCAACTCCATCCGTTCTTTCTTCTTGCCCTCCGGCGTGATCATCTCCGATCCCCAAGAAATGTCCGTTCACGCCATCAATCACTTCAAAAACATTCTTGGTCCGGACCATCTCTCTCCCTCACCGCTACCTTCTCCTCCTTCTTGGTTCCGCAGTCTCTCGTCATACACTTGCCCGACTTCTCTCTTGCAAGGATTAACTGCTCCACCAACCTCTGACGAAATCACAAGGACATTATTCCGCCTCAACCCAAACAAAGCCCCAGGCCCTGATGGCCTGACATCGGGGTTCTATAAAGCTGCATGGGGAATCTTGGGACCAGAGGTTATTGATGCCATTAAACACTTCTTCACCTACTCCTTCCTCCCGGCGTCCACAAATTCGACAATCCTCACTCTGATCCCGAAAAGACCTGGAGCATCGCAAATCAAAGATTTCAGGCCTATTTCTTGTCTAAATACGTTATACAAGGTTGTCTCGCGACTGCTAGTAAAGCGCCTCAAAATCATTTTGCCTTCTCTAATTGCCCCTAATCAGACAGCTTTTATCAAGGACAGACTCCTAATTGAGAACACAGTTTTAGCAGGAGAGATTGTGAATGGCTACCACAAGCTTGGCGGACCTAAGAGAATCACAATAAAGGTGGACATAGCAAAAGCTTTTGACACAGTATCATGGGAGTTTCTTTTCAACTGCCTAGAGGGTATTGATCTGCCAGAAAAGTTCAGAGGGTGGCTAAAATCATGTATATGCACAACTAACTTCACTATTGGCTATAACGGTACAATTAATGGTTACTTCAAAGGAAAAAGAGGTCTAAGGCAAGGGGATCCCTTATCTCCTTACCTATTCGACATTGCAATGAATAACCTTTCTCTAATGCTAAATAAGGCGGCAGAAGAGGGAAGATTCAAGTACCATCATAAGTGTGCCAGGTCCAAACTCACACATCTGTGCTTCGCGGACGACCTATTAATCTTCGCGGAAGGCTCTCTTGAATCAGCGCAACAGATTCTCCAAGTCTTGCGGGAATTTGAGCTTAGGTCTGGTCTTGCAGTAAGTGTCCAGAAATCATCCTTCTTCACTTCCGGAATGAGCGATACAGAGATAGAGGCTATTCAATTCTCCACCGGCATGCCACTTCGTAGTCTCCCTGTTCGCTATTTAGGGGTGCCTCTCTGCACCAAAAAGTTATCAATGTCAGAATGCCAAGTACTGCTCCAACAAGTAAAAAACCGATTCAACACATGGAGTGCCAAATCCTTATCTTTTGCAGGCAGACTCTTGCTGATCAAGACTGTAATCTCTGGGATTACCTCCTTTTGGTGCTCCACATTTATTCTACCAAAGGAGTGCATTCAGAAGATTAACTCATTGTGTGGGTTGTTTCTTTGGAGAGGTAATATGGAGAGCCATCACACAGCTAGAGTCGCATGGACTGAGGTGACAAAAACGAAAAAAAATGGAGGGTTAGGACTCAGAGATCTTGCGACTTGGAACAAAGCTTGCACTTTAAAGCTAATTTGGCTACTCTTCTTCAACTCTGGGTCAATCTGGGTAGCATGGTTTAAAGCAGAAAACCTAGATGGACGCCTAAACAACTTCTGGACTGTCAAAACTAATCAACGCTTCTCATGGCTCACCAACAAGTTACTCAAGATGAGGATGGAAGTCTTCACCTGGATTAAGTTAAGAGTGAGAAACGGCACATCTTGTCGCTTTTGGACGGATAACTGGACCCCTTTCGGAAGTCTCGACCAGTTCCTGCTCCAACAGTCGCGAACCAGACTTGGAATTCCACAGAATGCAATACTCTCAACTCTGTTCAGGAATGGACAATGGCGATTGCCACCTGCAAGGTCAGACAACCAATTAGCTTTGCAAATTCATCTAACAGCTGTGCAACTCTCACATGAGGAAGACTATTACGAATGGGAAATTGAAGGGAAGGTCACAACCAAATACTCAATTGGCGACATCTACCACAAGCTAAAAGGGGATGAGCAAGAAGTTAGTTGGCACCGGGCAATCTGGATCTCTGGGAACATCCCTAAACACAGCTTTTTGGTTTGGCTGTTTGTCTTGAACAGGTGTCCGACTCGTGATCGACTGATAGGCTGGGGAATTCCTACAGATGGGACATGTCTACTTTGCAACACAGAATTGGAATGCAGAGACCATCTTTTCTTCGACTGTGATTACTCCTGGTCGGTCTGGTCCTCTATCGCTTCAAAGTGTAAGTTCATTCCGCTTCGAACCTGGAGCAACGCCATCTTACAACTGCAATCTCTGCCGCAAAAAAATCACTCAACAATGCTTACTACTCTCGCTTGGCAAGCAACAATCTACTGGCTCTGGATGGAAAGGAATGCAAGACTCCACCGCTCAACTTTCCGTCAATCTGAATCCATCCGAGTTCTAATCGAGCGACAAGTTAAAGAACGAATACTCAGCTACAGAACTGCAAGACCACGAGCTACCTCTGCAATGATGGAAATCTGGCTTGACTCCTGATCAAAAATCTAATCCACACCTTCTCTGACGAGTTACTTTCCTCCGCCTCGATCGTATCGGCAAACTACGGTTTCGGTGATTTCATCTTTGTTCAAATTATGATCTTCTCGCACTGGCTGGTGCTTTTGTATTGGGCCTGGCCCAAACTATAGCCATTAGGCTTGGAACTCATTTGCTTTGCTTTTGTTTTAAATACGAAAATCCTTTTCTTCAAAAAAAAAAAGATAACACAAAACCAAAAAAACTCTCAAGATTCTCTTAAAATTCAAATTATTTTGATTATAGAATTCACATCAATAAACTATATTCTTGTAACTTGTTAAACTAGACTTATCCCTTCTTATAAGCTTCGATAGTCTTCCTAAAATCATCAGCCGTGTCTGCACAAATACAAGAAAGAATGAGCAAAAGTAGTAAATCAGATAGCAAAGAAAGGTGGGAAAGACAAGCCTGCTACTTGTTACACAAAGATGGGCCCGTTCCTTTGCAGATCCCAGCGACCGGCAACTGAGACTGCGACTAAGTGTTGCAGGTTGTTGTTCGTTTATATGTCGTAGCGACTGGTCGCAGATTTAAAAAATGAATCGCAGGTAGTTGCGACTTGCAAACGAACAGACCCATACTCTTAACTTTGATTTTTGTCTAATCGACTTGGTATGTGACAGGACTCGCATTTTCATTTCATGAACAAAAGAAACATACACTATTCTAGCCCGGCCCATTATACATATGGACTCACGTCAGCATTTTCACAAACCCATCAAAAAGAAAGTTCAGAGGGTATTAACATCAAATCCTTATTTTCGCTTTACGGCACAAAAGGGAGAGCTGTCTGTTACTTTTTCTATATAAATATCAACTTGAGGTCACAAATTCCAACCAATCCATAATCCAAAAGAGACACTTCCATGTCACAAAAATCCAACACACATAGAACAGTAGAAACCATGAAGAAACCTTCTCTTTATCAACCATTTTCCTTCTTCTTCTTCTTCTTAGCAGCCCTCCTCCCCTTAATCCTGACCGTCCATTGCCAACCCTCTCCATCATCATCAGACGAACCAGATTTCATCCGTACTAGCTGCAACACCACGTTATACTCTGAACTCTGCTTCTCCTCTCTCTCAAACTTCTCAAGCTTCGTCCACAACGACCCAGCTCTCTTGGCTCGAGCTGCAATCTCCGTCACTCTCTCCAAGGCTCTCGAGTTAGGCTCATACCTCTCCAACGTCACGGCTTTCCCGGAGAGCCATGACAATGGGGCCCACCCAACAGCGGCCGCTGTTTTTCATGATTGCTTCGAGAATCTCAAAGACGCCGTCGATGAAATGAGAGGCTCGATGAAACAGATGAGGGATCTGGTCTCGACTGGCTCCCTCGAGTCGTTCAGGTTCCAGATGAGTAACGTGCAGACATGGCTCAGTGCGGCTTTAACCGATGAGGAGACTTGTACAGACGGGTTTAAAGACGTTCAAGATGAGCCGAGGAAAGATGAAGTGTGCGCTCGGGTCGATGACGTCAAAAAGTTGACTAGTAATGCGTTGGCTCTAGTTAATCGATGCGTTGATAAGGCGATAATACATTGATCATTAATCAATCAAATATTCTTCCCTCTCTTTTTTCACTTGTAAAATAAATTATTGGTTTTTTGTTTGTTCTTGTTTCTCACGCGTGCATGATAGAGATATATTATAAGATAATTTTGTTGTCCATTGGCTAGATATTGGAATGTTATGTAGTTGTGAACGCTTTTCGTTTGTGGAAATTACGAAAAGAAACTATAGTGTGTGGAAAGAATTAGTAGCCTATTCATTTTCTATCTATATTTATTTGTTCCTTTTCGACATATAAATCTTATTAGAACGTACATGTGCAAAACTGTATGAGCTGAAAAAAAAGTAGACTTTATTTCAAATTTTAATTTAGTGGTAGACAAAATAAGTATGTTGTCGCAGTGTGGTTTAAAGTGTCGATAACAATAAATAGAAGAAACACAAATTTAGAAGAATGTAGGCAAAAAGGATTTTTGATAATGCTAGGAAAATAATAAATTAAAACGTCTTGAAAACACAATTTATTGGTTAAGCGCAGATAAGGAGTACTTATCACCAGTTACAACATAGATTACACGTTATATGTTGCAAATATGATTTCTAAGGAATCAGTATATCACATTATTGATATATATCTAGCTAATGGCTAATATTGATGTTATAATTAAGAAAAGAAGTATATAAACTAATGGCTAATGCATGCATGCGCTGTAATTCCATCACTAGTACACGGACGGTATATATATGTTAGTGCCCGACAATCTATAGACCTAATTCAATGGGATGCAACATGTATAAACGTATACACATGCAGACACTTACCTTTTTCTCTCCATTTTCCAATATATTATATATGTATATCAGTATATTTACTTATATGCGT
>OVBB01000298.1:0-29645 GCA_900406415.1 Isatis lusitanica
TAAGGTCAGCATTTTTTACATCAAAAAACAAAAACGCTAAAATAAATTTCAACCAAAACTATTTTTATAAATTTAAAATATGAAACAAATGCATAACTAACAAACCCGGGCTACGCCCGGGATATCCTCTAGTTTAAAAAATATAAAATTAAAAAAACTCAACTTTGACGTCTTCCTTCTAGCGCCGTCTTAAGGCAAGAATGAATATTTTTTTGGTTTCTAAAAATTTTCCATTCAGGCAAGCCAATTCCGATCGCAACGTCGAGAGGCGTAGATGTAAGACATTATTCATTATCATAAATTAATTGATTTGAAGAATAATTGTTTGGTTAAGAATGCAGGTATCACCAAAAATATGTTTATCCTTGGGAAAATATTTTTTTTTCTAGTGAGAATCAATGAAGATTACGGATTTGGAGATCAAACAACGAGAATCAACTGGTGCAGGTGCTAATACTAATGCCGAGACAGAAACCCTTGCGTATGTGAGTTAATTGATGAATTCCAGTTAGAGGTATATAGGAACAGTTTCACAAAGCTTTCTAATCTGAAATTTGTGAACTAGCGCATAAATCCTTATACAGAAAAACAAAAAGGTGAGAGCTTTGCTTGTTATCCGAATTCTTTTGATCTTTCGCGTATGCATTTGCTTTGCAGCAATATGCCTTGTGTTTATTTTTTTCCGCCAGAGTAATTTTATACTTCCTTTCGAGATTTTCAGCAATCGTTGAATGTTCTTCAGGGCATAGGAGTAGCGTTGAAGGGAATGTACAAAACAATAAAGTACCATCAAGTATAGAAGCCATAACTTTACATGTTCATATCCTTAGCTCTCAACATGAACACTCATGAAGGCTACTTGTACTGGTACACTGAGGTTGGTCTTTTTACGGTCTCACATGGCCAGAAGAGTATATAATTAAGATAAGAAACCTGAAGAATCCCTCTCTCAAAGATATTATCTTAGAGAATATAGATTAGTGGTAAAATGGTGTGGGCTTGATATAGATTGAGTTCATATGACTTATTATAATGTAACTAAATTCCATGGAAGTTACACGCACTTCCACACAGCTATAAATTTAAAGCTTTGTGAAACTGTTCCTATTTTCTTATAGCTCCTACTGTTGAGATGAGTATAAGAGTCTATATAAGAGTCTTGTCCTCACATTACTATGGAATTGATACAATGTTCAAAGTGTGGAAGTGCTTATTCAGCGACAAATGTTTAAAGTGCCAATTTATATGCTTATGTGGCTTGTTAGCAGCACTGGTATATATAAAATACACATCTGCTCTCTCAATATTGTGCTAGTTATGTAAATTAAGTGTTCAGTTTCTTGTCTCTGTTATCAATTTGCAGAAAGCAGCCCGAGA
Organism: Isatis lusitanica; assembly: GCA_900406415.1. Taxonomy (NCBI): domain Eukaryota; kingdom Viridiplantae; phylum Streptophyta; class Magnoliopsida; order Brassicales; family Brassicaceae; genus Isatis; species Isatis lusitanica. Next base: position 1,378 of record OVBB01000298.1, read on the forward strand.
ACCAATAGAGGATCTATCTACTGGGGAGGACTGGATGAATGCGTTTAACGCTGCTGCTACTATTTGAGTAATTTGGAGTCTCATATTTTGACCAGAGTTACGGTGGCTCATCATAAAACTCTTTTATTTTAAATGTCAAAGCCTGAATTATGTTTTGTCATCTTCCTTANTGGCGATGGAACAAAGTGATGAAACGTACACCAAAGCAAGATCAATCTGGTGAAAAAATGTNCTCAAACCTGAGACCATATCAGGAAATTAACAAATCAGATGGAAGTTGTTAATTAACAACTCAATCCTCCGTGAAAACCACCAAACTCGTTTGTTTCCTAAGCTTTTCTTGGGACACCAATAGGGAGATGTATCACAACGATATCAAAATTCCCAATAAGAATACAAATGAGAACAGAAACGATTTCAAATCGAAACATGCTTACTACACACCAATGTCACCTATATGGCCAAATTTTGAGACAAGTTTCGCCCAAAGGACACTATCCACAAGCTACTTCCTTAAACAGTCCCCAAATAGCCTAAAGAAAGGGTTTCCAAACAAAATGCTGGAGATTTTGCGCGGTGGAGGTCGGTCACCGGAATTACGGGAGTAGGAGGAGCAACACCGGATAATCGCCGCCATCTCTGGAGCTCTCTGAGGATCAAACAAATGCCTTTGGGTTGGGTGCTTAAACCCGCTTACGCTCCGCTCTTCTATAAAATCTAAAGACGTCTTTTAAGAAGAAACTTGCTTTTGGGAAAGAAGAAAGAACAACCCAAAAACGATTCAAGTAAGTGAAGCCATCTCTCTATATCGAATTCTCTCGAAATTGGCTTGCCTGAACGGAAAGTTTCTCGAAACCAAACAAAAAATTTCACTCTTGCGTTGAGATGGCGTTAGAAGGAAGACGTCAAAGTTGAGTTTTTTTAATTTTATATTTTTTAATTTTGTTTTAATTTTAACATCATGTGTCAGTTTGATTGGTCAGCAAATAAGAAGTGAAACCTAAGAATTGTTCGTTGGCGTCACGACTGAGGTACGTACGGTTCCAGTTTCTCTTTGTTATGCTATTAATTAAAGCTATAAATTAGGTCAAAAGAAAAAGAAAAAAANTACATTTAATTTTGTTTTTTTTGTTTTTAATTTTAATATGACATATCAGTTTAATTGGTTAGCAAACGAGGAGTAAATATAGAAGTTCATCCTAAAGGTGAACCTAAGAACAACATTGTTGGGACTCTATAAATGAGTCTCTACAAAAAAATTATAGTATAAAATATTATATAATACTTATTTATTCAAATTGAGTCTCTAACACCTAGGAATACTCAAAGAAAGTTTCAATGTTTAGAGTTTTTCTTTGAGTATTCCTAGATAATAGAGACTTATTTTAAATAAATAAGTATTATATAATATTTTATAGTATAATTGTTTTGTAGAAACTCAGTTCTAGAATCTCTCAATAGTGTTGCTCTAAGAATATCCAACATTGACATGCAAGATATCAAACTAAGTGGATCTAACAAATCACAAGCCGAATAAGTAAAGGCCTATAGGGAAACGTAATACGCAAGTTTCGTTTTATAAATGTCAATTTAGGGGTAAGTTCTTTATTTCTCTCCTCTGGAAAGATTTCTTGGTTTCTTTGTTAATGTTGTTAGATTTCCAAGCTTGAGATCTCATCCGCTTGTTGGCGTCACGACTGAAGTACGTACGGTTCCAGTTTCTCTTTGTTATGCTATCAATTAAAGCTATAAATTAGGTCCAAAGAAAAAGAAAAAAAATTGAAATTGGGAGAATCTGATTGTAACGCTTCTCTATATATAATTTAATAAAAATTCCTCTGCTTGTATAAAACAATGAAGTACTTTGAACCGGTGCAGTATAAAAAAACCGAATCTATTTCCACCTCTATATGATCATTTCAAAATTATTATGTTCGATAAACTTGCACTTGTGGACAAGTTGTGGCACCAGAGGCGGGTTAAAGATGGAGAAAAAGCTGAAGATGCTTACCAAAATGTTGTTGAAAGAGAAACGAAGAAAGAAAAATTGTTATTCAAAGACGACCTGGCATGCTTGTGATACTCTGGCTACATATTCTAACTTCTTGAAAATCCGCTTCTTCTTTGCAGATACAGATGAGAATGTCGCCGTCATTAGACAACTCGCATTTGCTAGGATGTACTTTGCCACTTTCTTTTCTTGCTTTGTCCCTTTGTAATNTTTGTTATTCAAAGACGACCTGGCATGCTTGTGATACTCTGGCTACATATTCTCACTTGTTGAAAATCCGCTTCTTCTTTGCAGATACAGATGAGAATGTCGCCGTCATTAGACAACTCGCGTTTGCTAGGATGTACTTTGCCACTTTCTTTTCTTGCTTTGTCCCTTTGTAATGTCTCCACTTGAAGATCTTTAGATGGGACAGTAAACATTCGGGAACAGAGCACGGTTGGTTCCAGCGACCCATCGGGTCAGTACTATACCGAACACAATGTTTCATTATCAGCTTGAGAACTTGAACTCTTGGAGCGCCCTCAAGTATAGAGTTTAGTAGATTCCACCACACTGGGGAACATGTACATAGCTCTACATGTTCAAGAAAGAAGAAGAGAGTGCAAGTATAGAATCTTTGAAGTTTTAGAACACAACGAGAGATAGTGGATCGAGGTAAGAGGCCCTAGAATATTTTCAGGTTGATCACAAGCAACATCGACGTTTGCCTTTACCAGCTCAGGCATATGTCCAAAGCGTAAAGTGTTACTGAAGTAATCTATAATGTTCAAGTTCCTCAAATAAGGAGCATTTACAACGAATCCATGAACACCTACAGGTTGAGACACCGCCCCAAGATAGCCGATAGATAAAGTCCTCAAACTAGGCATGTTGATCGTGAACATCATCACATTGACATATGTTGTTCGTCTCACAACCAAATTTTCAAGAACAGGACAAGTGCTTAAAAGCCTTTGAACAGATTCGTCGTCTGAGAACCTGACGGACAAAAGGTATAGAGTTTTAAGAAACCGCAGCCTAAAACGAACTTGTGAAGAAGGAACATCCACGAGACTTAGTTTATTGAGTATCAATGTTTCGAGGGTCCAAAACCTATTATCCAAGCTTCTTGGTAATGGGTAGGATGCATAAACCGAGTCGATTCTCACCTCTTTAACATGGAGGCTATCCAATAAATCAACGGTAGCCGTCGAGAGAACTCAATGGATTAAGCTTGAGATGGAAGCTTTGTGGAACCAGTGCCGGCTCAGAGGCAAGGGCGAGCAGTGCACCAGCCCAGGACCCACCTATAAAAAGGGTCCATAATAATTATTTTTTTTGTCACAAAAAATATTTTTATACAAAGGTCCATGTCAACAAAACATGCATGATTAAAATAAGAGATAATTACCCTCTAGCATACTTTTTGAACTCTTTGTTTCAAGAAAACACACTTTAGTGTATAAGGTGACTTTTTCTACACAATCAAAATTTCCTTCCCGTTTTTACCCTTACCTGAACTTTACTAACGAGAGAGAAAGAGAGAGTGAGAAAGAGAGAGAAAGAGAGAGAGAGAGAGAGAGAGAGAGAGAGAGAGAGAGAGAGACAGAGAGAGACAGAGAGAGAGAGAGAGTGAGAGATCGGGAGAGAGAGAGAAAGAGAGAGCGAGCGAGGGTTTGAGAGAGAGAGAGACAGAGAAAGACAGAGAAAGACAGAGAAAGAGAGAGAGAGAGAGAGGAGAGAGATCGGACATAGAGAAGAAGAAGCTTCCCAGGATGGTCATGGAAGAACACGAAGAAGAAGAAGCTTTCAGATATGTACAACACTATTGATTTCGGTGGACAACCACATCGTACTTGATGCACGTCGAACTTGCTTTTTNTGAGAGATCGGGAGAGAGAGAGAAAGAGAGAGCGAGCGAGGGTTTGAGAGAGAGAGAGAGACAGAGAAAGACAGAGAAAGACAGAGAAAGAGAGAGAGANCAGAGAGAGAGAGAGAGTGAGAGATCGGGAGAGAGAGAGAAAGAGAGAGCGAGCGAGGGTTTGAGAGAGAGAGAGACAGAGAAAGACAGAGAAAGACAGAGAAAGAGAGAGAGAGAGAGAGGAGAGAGACCAAATGGGAGATTTTGAAGACCATGTATGGGGAGATGTTATGACTTATGGTCGAAAAGACATTAGGGANATTTTTCGTCATGGTCGAACAATGTTTATTAAATGAAAAGCTTTATTTTTCTCACTTCTCATACAGACTTATCGTGTTCGAACACGAAGAATACAACAAAATACAACTAATCATACAGACTTATCATGTTCGAACACGTAAAATTATAAATACATCAAAGCTAACTAAGAGAGACATCCATTATTCGTCCACGATAACGTCTTATATTTAATGTTACAACCACACACATATCTTTCAATGTACATCCACACTTAAACTTCAGATATTCGCATGTTCGACCACACACATTCGAACAATATCCTTCTACAGTGAAACCCTACGTCAATCCACGTACACACTTACGGATATTTGGGTGTATACGTATCAAAAGACATTGTTCATCCATCTCTGTTTCGACACCCTCATTTCGTCCATGTTCCATACCCACTTCTCTTGTCTTGTACGTCCACGAACCTGCAATTCGTCTATTCTACCAAATCTCAAGATCGAAACTTATCTCAAACACATGTTTGTTTGTACATAAAATCTGCGTTCAAATTCATGTTCGTCCACGATTAAATCATCTTCCTCGTTTCAATCTCTTCCCCAGATCTAAAATACAGATCTCCATCTGTAAAACAACACAACCATCGACTATTTGAAGAGTTTGAGAGGGAGAGAAACCGTCAGACAGAGAGAGAGAGAGCGAGAGGGAGAGAGACAGAGGGAGAGAGAGAGAGAGCGAGAGAGGGAGAGAGAAAAAGAGAGAGAGAGAGAGCGAAAGAGAAAAAGACGTAGGGTTTAAGAGAGAAAAAGAGAGGGGCCATTTTCGACACTTCATCCACAAAAAGTACACTTAGCACAAAACATCACTTAATTTGCCACATAAGTCTTAGAAGTCACATTTATGGCTAGCCTCTCTTAAAATAAAAGAGCCTTTATCTTTCTGTGATATTCTAATACTGCAATTTTGTAAGAAAAATATTTTCTAGTGGTTTCTTAAACACATTTCTCTTTCTTAGACCTGAAAGCTGGTTCAAACGAAATTAAATTCTATAAGTTTCCAATTTTAGAATTTATTGATGTTCAATGTTCTGTTTTTTTTTTATACCCTTGAGATTAAGGAAAGATCTCTGATTCAGATTTTACTGTTTGACTTTTTATTCGGAGGTCCTGTTTGTGAATCTTGCCCTAGGGTCTATGATATATATGAGCCGGCGCTGTGTGCAACTCCAGCACTACCAAACCATAAAAATCTGGAAACAAATCGACGTAACCGTGGAAGATCACATGTGCGGTCATCATAATTGAGTTTGGTCACACGCTTCCAGAGAAAACGCCATCGTTTCGACAAGGCGCTTGTGGCTACCACCTTGTTAATAGATAGTGATGATATTATCTGCAAAAGCAAATCATCTGGCAACGAGTCGATATTGTCTATCGTCTCACTCTTCATACTTTTTTCTTCTGGTGAATCTTTCTAACCGATCTGCCTGAATATATAGAGGAGAAAAGCCTAAAACCTAAAATCCAAGATAAAGATAAGAGATAAGAAACAATGGCCTTGCTCACATTCCATGTTAGATTAGTATATTTATACACAAGTAGAATTTCTTTTCCGAAGGAGATAGGAATTGGAAATAGGGACTAATCTAAATAACATCTTTATACCTTGAACAAAAATAATATCATTATGGACCAATCTATTAATATATAAAAGTTGATGTTAAATGCTATTGAGAGTGGCTACATAAGATTTAAAATTTATAACAACCAATAGTATTATTCCACATCAATATTCAAAATTCAAGAAAATTACTTAATTTATAATTTTATTCTTAATAGAAAAATACATATGATATATAAATTATCTATAAGTTTCTACTATAACAAAAAACAACAACTTAATATTAGATTAAGAAACATTATAATTTAAAATATAAGATGAGGAAATTATCTATATATTTATATTAAAAAATCAACTTAATGTTAAATTAGGAAACTTTCTAATCTAAAATATAAAATATGAAAATTATATATATGTTTATGTTGAACAAAAAATAAACTTAATATTAGAGTATATATAATTAGTCAAGTTCTTTCCTTATTTTGCACTACCTAATGCCACGTGTGTTTTTATTTTGGGTATAAAAATAAAAAAATGGTATGTGATGGACTCGAACTTGGATATAGAGAGTATTAAACATACATATAGCCACTAGACAATGTTGTTTCATTTAGAATGTTTACCAAAACAAACATATAAACAATATTATAGTAAAAATGTCTTAAAATTATTCTCCGATTAATCCCTGAGAAATCTCCGATTTTTTGGTAACTCGTTAGGCCCATACCCACCGCCCGACTAATGCCTAACGAGCTCTCGAACCTGGGTTAACACCAACAAAAATACATTCTTACGTTAAAAAAAGTTGATGAAAAGTGAATAAAGAATTCGAGCAATAATGCATTCTTATAACACTAACAAAAATCTATTCGATTACAAATCATGGTTTAATTTAATTTTAGATTGAGCAATTTTGTTTATATATAAAATACAAGAAGTGCGTAGTATTAAATAACGAGACTTTAATCCGAATAAGAAGATAGAATTGATCTATTTTAAACTGATTAAAATGTCATACAAGATAAATTATAATATCCAGAGGTTTTCAATGGAGAAGTACCTTCCATTAAGAGACAATTCATGAGTTTTTTTTTTATAAAAAGAGACAATTCATGAGATCGTCTATTGTCACATAAACAGTTTCAATATTTGAATGTAAAAATATAGTTTTTATGAGTAAAATTTGCAATAAAAAATTTTATGAGATATAATTCTAGCCATGAAGAAGTGAAAAACTATATCTTGCAATCCTCAGCAATTTATCTTATATTAACATAAAAACGTGGAAGAGTTAAAAAAAATGAAAAAGAATAATCAAGATAAATAAAATCAAAAAATTAATATTATTATATTCATACAAATAAACACATAAAATAAAAATAATTATTACCTAACTATATAAATTAGATTATATATTCAACACAAAAATACAAAATAAGACAAACATATATCCTGTGCAAAGAGGAAGAAAAGAGAAGCTATTATGGTTAGACATGTTCTGAGAGGTGTTCGAATACTAGATAAAGAACTGTCACCTACAGATTACAAATAAGATAATGAGATATCAACACGAAAGAATGACGCGTAACCAATAAGTGCGAAAACGCAAAAGAAGATAAAGAGAATATCAATGATTAATTCACAGGTTCGTCTGGGACAAATAATGTATTATTAAAATATACATAAACAGACAAATAAATATTAAAATATTCTGGATTGCGTAATTTTATTGGAACTAAATATAATGCAAAGAAAATAAATATATAACCAACAGAACACCATGCGCGAAGTTAGCAGCTCTACTAATTGACAGAATGAAAGAAAAAAACTTAACTAATTTTGTTTGGAGAAGAAATGAAGAATGTTAGAATCAAAATTTTACAACAATTTATTGTGAAGGAGACTATTGGAAAATGAAAGAGAAATTAAATTAGAATGTAAGACTTGTTGGAAATAGGATAAATGTATCCAGGGAAAAAGAACTCTCTCAAAAACTATTTATTCCTAAAGTGACCATTTGCTAGTCTTCGGCTTTAAAAGGCACAGAGAAAAAGCTTCAAACTTCTATACTTCTGTTCTGTCACAAAAAGTTAACTTTAAACAGAACATTAAACCATATTTATGTTCCAATCTTCTGTTTTCTCAGTCGAAGTCATTACACTGACTGTTCTGAGAACATATCATAATATCTGAACCAATCAACCTAACAGCATGACGTCCAAAACTGTTACCCACAGAACCAAAAGCCCCTTCATCATCACTATCTATGTATCTCGGAGTCACACGGTTCTGATACCTTCTCCGGTTGATCAAGAACACGTTGAAGTAGTAACTCACAAGTTGTTCTCTCTTCTTCCCCCGGTAACACTTTGCAGCATTTCCCCAAAAACTCTCAGAATCCGATATCATTATTTCCTTAAACCTCTTCTCTTCTCTCTCTGTCCATCTTAGAGACACTTCTTCTCCCATTTGATTGAATCTCCAATGGAAAAAGACATCGCCAAGATCACGTTTTAGTTCCATTCTCTTCTCTGCAATGTGGAATCTAATGCATTCAACAGAACCAGAGAGGTGGATATCACAGCTGCAACAATCTGGTCTTCCTTTACCAATCAAATCATTTCCGAGCCTATCATCTGAAGCTTCTTTGTTTTCCAGTGGCCAGACACGTGCTCCTAACCATTTAACATCGCTATCTAAACCGGATCCTGTCCATTCATCGACTCGGGCTTGGTAATGACGTCCTACAGCCACGTACCTTCTCGGTATCTCTGGTTTGTTTGGCTCTGTGATTGCATTTGAGTACACTTGTAACTCCGTAGCTCCAAATGTTCCTGCAACGAGATCTGTTGTGGTTCCTGCCATAAGGTCTGTTCTTTCAGGAGTTGTGGGCACACAAACAGCGATCAATTCTCTGCAATGGCTAGATCCTGATTTAGTTAGAGAGACCGAACATCCTTTGCATTGTGGTTTGGATAAATGTGGACGCCTTTTGCTGTATCTTAACCTCCCTGTTGACCTACGATCGTCCTCATACATAGAAGGATGCATAGCTTGGTGACCCTGCAAGGGCTTATCATGAGTTAAGCTCTCTCACAGAAAGAAGCATACACAGAACAGTAGCAACACAAAAGTTATCAAGACGTTAAATGTAGGTAAGTTTATTTTATAAAAAAACTGCATAACAGACAATTAAGAAAGAGTACAATAAAGTCGGTCTGAAGATAGTACCGGAAGTGGAGAATTTTGATATCTGAGTTCAGCACTGTCTCTTTGAACCAGTAAAGCTTTTTTTGCTCTAGTCACTTGGATCCAACACTCGCTTCCGCTATACTCCTTCCACTTTGACCAATGTGGTATCACTCCAATGGAACGAGCGTGAGGGCATCTCGCAACCGAAGTAAGCCACTTTAACATTCCCGGTAAAGTTTCTTGCTCTTCCGAGTACAAATCCAAACCTTCTTCCTCAGAATCATCACTAAGAACAACACAAGACGTTCCTACTTCTTCATCATCATCAAGACTACACTCTATTAGTCTCTTACTAGGCCTATGTGACTCGGAGCTCGACTCTTCAACATGCTTACACCCGAAAGCCATAGCTCTCTTACGTTTTGGGCAGTTTCGATTTTCCAACAAACCCTTGAATCCATCACCTAGCTCATGCAACATATCCCCAAGACACCCTTTCTTCTTACTATCCCCATTATCCCAATTCACAATCCTCGATTTCTCCACAGCCCATTTCTCCATCCGGTCCAAGTACTTTGAGTAAACCAACCTCAAAGATGGAGTCACTGAGCAGTCTAACCCTAATCGCTCAGCCACAGAGTCCCACAACCCTTTCCTAGACACAGAATTAGACCCTTCTCTCTCCCTCACCAACACAAACAGCTTAAACAAATCAACTGTTTTGCCTTCACCGAGAATCGCAGGGAGAGGCCTATTACTACCCTCTTCCTCAAGAAAAACCAACAGAGCTTGATCAAACAGTCTCTTCAACCTATCCTCACATTCATCAAACACCTTAATCTCAACATCAATGTATGAACGTGAACTAGTGTTGAAACTTGACCATCCTGCCATTAAACCCTTGACCTCAATTTCCCCTCTTTCATCCTCCAATTCAAAAAGGTCTCTCCTTTTTAAATTCAACTATACAAACGAACAAACAATAGATCTATTGATTGAGCATTTCTGCAGCTACTTTCCAGAGATGGGTCAAACAACAAGCAAATATGGATTCTCCCAAAGGTTTGGTTTTTAAACGGATCTTTGCTTTTCTTGTTTTCTGATTTTCCGAATTGTTTCTCTATTGGATTTGGATTTTTGGCTTTACCTGGGGATTTGAGCTGCAGAAGTCTAGATGGAACAGGTTTTTGTAAATAATCCTGCTCATGGGTTTAGCTCCGCCATTGTTGTCATAGAAGTGACAAAAAGGTACAAAATTAGAGATCAATTGTAAAAGACATGCAAGCACTTAAACAAGAACCCTTTGTCTGTTTTACATTTTCCAATGGGACAAATCTGGGTTTAAAATTAAATTTGGTTTATTAGTTTAAGAGAGAAAAGAAAACTTGATCTGAGACGAATAAAGCGAATTTCAAGGTTTTTTCTTCTTCTTATATAGATGTTAATCTAGGGTTTCCAAAGGGTATCAAGTAATTTAGAAATTGGATAAGATTTTACTATCTTATGTNTGAGATCAATTGTAAAAGACATGCAAGCACTTAAAAGAAGAACCCTTTGTCTGTTTTACATTTTTCAATGTGACAAATCTGGGTTTAAAATTAAATTTGGTTTATTAGTTTAAGAGAGAAAAGAAAACTTAATCTGAGACGAATAAAGCGAATTTCAAGGTTTTTTCTTCTTCTTATATAGATGTTAATCTAGGGTTCCCAAAGGGTATCAAGTAATTTAGAAATTGGATAAGATTTTACTATCTTATGTTGGTTTTATTTTTCTGAAGTTTCTTAGTTATTAGTTCATCATTTTTATATATGTTTTTCCAATGTTTATGAAATATTTCGGATTTTAATTGTATATTCTATACTATATAAAAGGAATAATTCTTTCCATATAAGTGACACACTAACAATCCAGAAACTGACATGTTCATGTATATATTTAGAATTAACTAATATGCATTACGTTTTTGATCTCTTTCAGTATTTGACATTCTAAGTAATATAAGTAATAAATTTCATTTATTTTACGTCTTATCTGTCATTTTTATTGGATGTTCCTTAAGAGACATATGAATTTGATATTACATTGTGAATAACACATAAAATTGACAAACTTTTCTTTTTCATGTGTTAATTGAACTTCGTTAGGGGGACCCAAGAATATATGTGTGGGTAAAAATGATGAAGAGAGAGATTGGTCGAGTCTTCTTCCAGAACTATTAACATTAATATTATCTCGTCTCACAGTCAAAGATAACATCCGTGCTTCTGNCTTCGTTAGGGGGACCCAAGAATATATGTGTGGGTAAAAATGATGAAGAGAGAGATTGGTCGAGTCTTCTTCCAGAACTATTAACATTAATATTATCTCGTCTCACAGTCAAAGATAACATCCGTGCTTCTGCAGTCTGCAAGGCGTGGTATAAATCTAGTGTCTCTATTCGGATGAATGATCGACATCTATGGTTTATGAAATACCCTTTACCCTCAAGAGATATAGGGTCTTGTGAATTGTATGATCCCTTGCAGAAGATAACGTACCTTATAGAGTATCCTGAAATAGAAGGNGAGTCTGCAACTGCAAGGCGTGGTATAAATCTAGTGTCTCTATTCGGATGAATGATCGACATCTATAGTTTATGAAATACCCTTTACCCTCAAGAGATATAGGGTCTTGTGAATTGCATGATCCCTTGCAGAAGATAACGTACCTTATAGAGTATCCTGAAATAGAAGGCATGTCGTTTTATCATGCAAAAGATGGTTGGTTGCTTATGCACAAGGGTCGTCTGTCAGAGTTATTCTTCTTCAATCCATTTTCTAGGAAGCTCATACGTCTGCCTAATTGTGAGAGTTATAATGAATGCACTGTTTTACATGCACACCCACATCTGATAATTGTTTGGTTTTTGGATTGACAAACATCAAAAACAACGACAAGATTGTTGGAATCAACACTTTGAAGCTCGGAGAAACGAAGTGGAAGACTACATATTTCATAATCCGAGAGTGTTTTTTCGCTTTACTGCAACAGAATTGTCTTTTCAGGAGGCCTTTTTTACTGTCTTGGTGGATCAGGTACACTAGTGGTTTTCAATCCATCCAAGCAAACTTTGAACATTCACCGACCAAAATATGGTGGAGGCTTCATACCTTCAACAATAACATGGATTGGAACATACTTGGTGGAGATAAAAGAAGATATATTCCTCTTAAAAACGTTGAGCGAGAAACCGCGACTCTTTAGATTAAATCGAGATGAAGCTTGGATTTGGGAAGAAAGTGATGGAATTGAATGTAGATGGGATCTCCAAAACCATTTGAGAAACAAGTTATTCTTGTCTGATTCACATCACCCGATGGTTAAGACTTATCTTTTAGATGAAGGAAGGTATCTCTTAAACGATTCATGCACTCTGTTTTGGAATGGAAAGACCATTTTTCAAAACATTTGGATTGAACCCCCGAAACAATTCTTAGATTTTATTTGAGTCAATCATCAATCAAAATATGTTCTCATGCTACTTTTGCATGAAAATAACATTCTCCATTTCATTTTTATTTTCTTCTCTCTTTGGTTTGGAATTATTGTATTCAAATTGATTTTCTTATTTTTATAATGTACTTCAGTTACATTTATGGATATCCAGTTTCTTTTTTTTTTGTTACATCAAACAAAAAATGCAAAATAATTAATTTACTGTAGTTATAATTGATTAGCCNCTTCAAACAAAAAATGCAAAATAATTAATTTACTGTAGTTATAATTGATTAGCCATAAGTATAATAACCATTTTTACGAGGAGAATACAGAAAATAGCATTGCAATTGTCAAAACTTTCAAAGAGTTTGGGAGGTCAAAATCTAATTAGACAATCCACTAATTTTACGAACTAATTAATTTTTCAAATGATGGGTATTCATTATTAATAATTTTGAATTTCCAATTTTGTTTGGTGAATAAATAAATATGAAGCTCAAACATGTAATTTTAATATAGGTAATGTTTTTTTAGCATTGATTATAGGATATGCTAAAGTCAAAATTGACACATAACTGACCGTAAAACATTAATTCACCTAACAATATCAAAATTAAGGTTATTCAAAATTGAATTTATATTGGAAGTATAACAGTATTCTCCAAATATGTGTGTCTTCTATTGAGAAATGTGAAAAGAATAAAGTTGGGGAAAGGAAAGGTTTTTAATAAATTATATTTGGGAAAACAATACATTCAAGTAAATATTGATACTTCATGCTTATCAGAAACTTAGATTTTACATTTTGTGTACAAGAATATATTACATAATTATATATTTATTTCGGAAACATACACACAGGGATTTCAAAGTCAGCTTTGATATCACATTTATAGTTTTATAAAATTTAAAAGTTAAACTTGGAAATAAATTTATAAATATTTTAGTATTTTAATCTTGGAAAATTTTAATATTCTTTCTTAAAAATTGAAACCAAATACATAATTATTACAGAGCATATCATAATTAAATTTTCATCATTATTTTATTTTTTCAAATCAAACTTTATTTTTACAATATTATGATACTTTGAATTAAGTGAACAAAATCTAATCTACTTACGACAAAACATTAATAAAGAATAAAATAATTAATTATTATATTTGAAATTTATTACATTTCTATATTTTTAAAAATCGTTAACCTGTATAAGTGGGCAAGTTTCAAAATTACGTTCGAGTTTGAATATGTATATAAGACTTGTTAGTTTTTGTTATATGTATGATATCAAAAGCTCATTATAAGAGTTTCTGAGTCTTAAATCTAATCTTCTTTTTTTTTTACAATCACTACGCAAATAAGTTAGGATCATGTGTTAGCCACTGCTGTTTGTAACTTCAAAAGGAGCTTCACGGGATCGTGCCCCTTTCGCTAGGAGATCTGCCGAGAGATTCACGGTACGAGGAATGAGAGAGAGAGAAAAGTCATGAATCTAGGGCATAATCCAACATGAGTCTTAAATCTAATCTATTATTTTTCATGGTCAATTTCTTTACTTCACGCCCAAATATGTAACCGTAGTAAAATCAAGGAAATCAATCACAATGACTTTTTCAGTTCCCATTATGTGGCTTCAATTCTCTTTGTTCCGCCACCTTCAATTTCCTCATCCCCGCCGTTTTAAATATTTCTCTAATCTATTCCTATAAATCTAAATAATCAAATACAGATGATTCACACCGACCTCTATCTTGCTCAATTTTTTAATTTTCCTCACTTTCTCTCGCTCTCAAGATAACAAAAAAAGTGTATTAATTATACGCGTCCAATTATAACACTTCTTTGTAGCTTCTAATAGAGAAAAGTGATACCTAAAAAGAGGTAGTGAGTAGATATTGTTGGGTCTAAAGAAAAATAAATTAGATATGAGTGTCCAATACATTTTTAAAATAAAAACTAATGTTAGAAATTTATGAAATCATATAAGAACGAATTTACCTCCAATTACTTTAAACAATCAACTGCTTTGCTAACCAAAACTCTTACATAAAGTATTATGCAGACTAAGACACGGTTTATAACCGCGAAGTTGAATCATTTTTATTGTATCCACTACATGCTTCTTGGAGACAACCATCATCCGAACTACTTAGATAAGTAACAACGAATATTTGAAACGACGATTCGCTTAATATCATCGAACACCTCTCTGCATTTAGAAAATGTATGTGTGTTTCCTAACAAATAAGCTACCTTCGTTGCTAAACCATATTCCAACCCACAATACAACAAAAAGGTTAAATCATCCACCAACAAAATCAAACAAATCAAATTGCAAACTGATTAGTTTTTGGAATNCATTTAGAAAATGTATGTTTGTTTCCTAACAAATAAGCTACTTTCGTTGCTACACCATAATCCAACCCACACCAGTACTGCTGCGTCATCCATCAATACAACAAAAAAGTTAAATCTTCCACCAACAAAATCAAACAAATCAAATTGCAAACTGATTAGTTTTTGGAATGGTTAATATTATCCAGAATCCTGTTTCGTTCTCACCACCAATCAGTAGATACTGTCTTACATATTGTTTAGATACCTCCAATCAGAGGCAGATGTACTTGGAGAATGGGTGGGGCATATGCTACCCCTAGAATTTTAGATTTTAGTGCATTTTCCTATAGATTTTTACTTTTATCCCTCTAAATAAATTAATTTATGTCCCTTTTATCAATTTTTTTTTGCTAAATGCTCATTTATCTCTGATAAAAGCATTATAGTATTAATCTTTTTGTGTTATGCTCCTGTTAAAATTATGTTCCGGATCCAATAAGGTTGCTCTAACACACACAATCCACTTTGTCTTGAATAATAGACTTAGTGAGTTCCCGGAAACTCTGGCATTGTAAACGCCGGCACTTTATATTCTTCAGGTTTTGGCAACTCCGGCAACTTTGGAGCATCGAACTTGGGAAGTTCAGGCATCTTAGGTAACTCCGGCATCTTTGGCAACTCCGGCTTCTGATTCTCCGGCAACTCCGGCTTCTGATTCTCCGGCATCTTTGGCAACTCCGGCTTCGGAAATTCAGGTAGCTTTGGCATCTCCGGTTTAGGTAGTTCCGGCAGTTTCGGTATCTCCGGCGTGGAATTCTCCAATAACCGACGAGCTTCCACTGAAACCGAACCGGCGAGCAGTGCAGTAAGACAGATGATCAGAAACGGTGAAAGGAGAGAAACAGAGAGACTCTTCTTCAATGCCATTGTCTCCTTGACAAGTGTTTTTCTAAGATGTTGGTTCTTCTGCTTTTGTGGTGTTGTTGATGAGTTTTGATCTCCGGATTGAAAATGGCTATTTCTAAAGCTGTTTAGAGGATGACGACAGATGGAGTTTGGTGAGAAAAAACATGCACGGAGTTTGAATAAAAGTTCATTTAACCTCTTTATATGTATGTCTATATATACTGTCATTTTCAATCTAGTTGAAGTTTAGGTTTTGGAGTTTGTTCGTTTGTTTGGTTATAACTTACACGTGTTATGGAGTCCTCGTCTGAAAGCACGTTATTAAAGGTTTTATTTTAGACTTTATAAGGTTGTTTTTCTTGAACACACAGCTGAGAAATTAGACCAAAGAATCGATATTTATAAGTAGCACAATCCATTAAAAAAGGTATATAAAATACAAAGAAATTTGTATGTATGAAACATTATAATATTATGAATTCCATATTAACATCCCTACGTCAGGTACATAGAAGCCATTTTCAACTATATCCCTATTACATTTAGCTTGAAGATAAAAATAGGTTAATAAAATTTGTACTATATACTGAAATTACATCCAACAACCAATTAAAAAACAAGCTAAGAAATATTTAGATAAAGAAATAAGATGATTCGAAAGTGAGATATGTGGAAAGAGAATCACAGCAAGCTTTTGACATCAAATATGATTTTCCGTGTTACTATTTTATTATTTTCTTAAGTTAAAATTATGGTATGTGAAGTGTGTTTTGTTTAAATTTTGCAGTGGGCATGTGTCCTGCTTTTGAAGTTACATGTGCTCTGTTTAGGTTGTGTGTTTTGGTGACTTTAAACTAGTTGGTGCGTGGGTTTCTATGTTGTATGTTTCTGTGAACTTAAATTAATTGGTGCATGTTTTGGTGACTTTAAATTGTGTTGTTTGTTTCGGTAACTTTAAATTAGTTGGTTTTGTGTGTTTGTGTTGTGTGTTTTGGTGAACTTAAATTAGCTATTTTTTGGACAGTGCAAAAGATATTAATTAGAGAGAGAGAGAGCATAACCTTCATCTATGATGCGATAGGTGGATAAGCAAGCTTTATATCTTCCTGAAAATTGCAGAAAAATATTAAACACTTACGCATACAGTTATTGGAAAATAACCACTAACCTTGTGTTTTCTACATACCTCTGTTAAAATGATCATAAGGGTAGTGCAAAATCTCAAGAAAGTAACCAATAATGTATGACGTTGAACTTCTTTCGATGAAAAACGCAAAAAAGAGATTCAGAACAACGAGAGAAACCTCTGGCATTTTCAAATGCGACTTGAATCCCTTCCAAATCCAGTCTGAGACCACCAGGACTCTCGTTCTCCAGCTCACTTGCTTACTCTTTACCAACCAGTGGAATAACACATATGATTTCCCGTGTTACTTTTTTTTCTTAATTTTGTGTTAAAATTCTGGTATGTGAAGTGTGTTTTGCTATGGTGAACTTAAAATTAGTTGGTGCGTGTGTTTTTGTGTTGCGTGTTTTGGTGACCTTAAATTAGTTGGTGCATGTTTTGGTAACATTTAAATTGGGTTGTGTGTTTGGGTGATCATTACTTGTTGGTTCGTGTGTTTGTGTTGTGTATTTTGGTGACCTTAAATTAGTTGGTGCATGTGCTTTTGAGAATTTATGTTACAGTGCAAGAGACATTAATGAGAGAGAGAGAGCATAACCTTCATCTATGATGCCATAGGTCGATAAGCAAGCCCTTCTATGACTTCCTGAACAAATCAAAACCGATTTTTATATAAATGCTTTTACTTTAGATACCAAACTAACCAAGACCAAATCTTCGAAACCTACAGTGTTATGTTACCTCAAGGAAGGTTCCACGTTCCATTCTACCGTTTTCACCGAAAGGAGCATGAAGAGTATAATCTTATCGTTGAAGTACCAAACATGCTGCTGATTGTTTTTGACAGCTATTTGCAAGAGCGAGCTTGGAGGCCTAGCAGACATGTTCTGCAACAGGACCATAGGTAGCATTTTCCTGGCAGATGTTCCGGGTTGCAAAGACGCAAATATTAGCTATATCTTCCTGTAAAGAACTCAATCCAACAGCATCAGAAACAGAGGACCTACACACACGGTGTATCTACTACTTACCATGATTTTCCTCTGGTTGATTGTTGCACAATCACTAAGTGCATATAATATTATCACATCCTTCAACCGGACGCCATTCATTTAGAGCCGACAATGCTTGAGAAATCTAAGGAATACCACATCAAGCAAGCCATTTAATAACATATCAACATTCCACACACCAGAAATATCTAGGTCAATACTCTGTACAATCCTAAACCTTACAATGGCTGCATATAGATATTTAATATTAAACAGAATGCAGTGAAACTACGGAAACAGAGGAGAGGTATTTACTCAGTTCATTCATTTAGAGCAGTAAGGAGCTTTATAGGGGTGATACTATTGATCTCAAATATGGGACTAGTACTATTGTCTTGAATCTTGGCAAAGGCTGCAACAGCATTGGCAACGACCATGAAGATATTATCTGATATCAGATCCTTCAACGTTTCAAGGAAACCCCTTTTTCTCAACCAGATCAGCATTGATGTCAAAAAGCTTCGCAATGCAAATAGCAGCTGTCTTCCGGACATATGGATCATCATCCTGAATACAACAGTTATGCAAAGGATAGTCAAACATGGACTATTCAAGATGAAACAGATTCTTTAGGACGATAGATATGTTTCATATCAAGTTCAAATAAAGAGGTAGAGCATTTAAAACTCAACCTTGAGGCACTTTTGAAGAGGATCATATAGATATTCTGTGATTTTATCAACATGAATGCATCCCATTGTTCGCACAGCTAGAGCACGCATCAGCGGATTTGGATCCTGTGAATCCTAAAGATTACAAATCAAAAGAGAATCACAGCAAGCTTTTGACATCACATATGATTTTCCGTGTTACTTTTTATTTGTTTTTTAATTTTGTGTTAAAATTCTGATATGTGAAGTGTGTTTTGCTATGGTGAGCTTAAAATTAGTTGGTGCGTGTTTTTGTGACCTTAAATTTTTGTGGTGCATGTTTTGCTAACTTTAAATTGTGTTGTGTGTTTGGGTGATCTTAAATTAGTTGTTGGTGCATGTGTTTGTGTTGTGTATTTTGGTGACCTTAAATTAGTTGGCGCGTGTGCTTTTCAGAATTTATGTTAGAGTGCAAGAGACATTAATGAGAGAGAGAGAGAGAGCATAACCTTCATCTATGATGCCATAGGTCGATAAGCAAGCCCTTTTATGACTTCCTGAACAAACCAAAACCGATTTTTATTTAAAAGCTTTTACTTTAGATACCAAACAAACCAAGACCAAATCTTCTAAATCTACAGTGTTATGTTACCTCAAGGAAGGCTCCACGTTCCATTCTACCGTTTTCTCCAAAAGCAGCATGAAGAGTATAATCTAATCGTTGAAGTACCAAACAGGCTGCTGATTGTTTTTGACAGCTACTTGCAAGAGCGAGCTTGGAGGCCCAGCAGACATATTCTGCAACAGGACCATAGGTAGCATTGTCCTGGCAGATGTTCCGGGTTGCAAAGTCGCAATCTGAAAACAGTACAAACACGGGAACGATATCGGTTTCAGAAATGCAGACCTTAAGTTCCATACATAAAAGTAGATTCAGATATAGTTTACCTGAAGAGGTCCAGCAGCTGCAAGACCGAATGTCTTCTTGTTGAATTGAATAAAAAAAAACAGAGCACACTGTAGAATACTCGTCCGTCCCCTCGGGTTAATTGAGCACTTATCTGCAGAATTTGACCAGTTGAAGCCGGCACGACAACTGGCAACGGTGGACTGCGAACAAGTTCATAAAAACAGATGCCTGAGTGTAAGTTTAGTGATTGAAGATGACAATGCTTAAACAAACTAAGGACATACCACATCAAGCAAGCCATTTAATAACCATCAGCATTCCACAAACCAGAAATATCTAGGTCAATACTCTGTACATTCCTAAACCTTACAATGGTGGGCTATAGATATTCAATATCAAATAGAATGCAGTGAAACTACGAAAACGGAGATCAGGAGAGGATTTACTCGGTGCATTCATTTAAAGCGGTAAGGAGCTTCGTAAGGGTGGTACTATTGATCTCAAATATGGGACTAGTACTATTGTCTTGAATCTTGGCAAAGGCTGCGACAGCATTGGCAACGACCATGAAGATATTATCTGATATCAGATCCTTTAACGCTTCAAGGAAACCCCTATCCTCAACCAGATCAGCATGTCAAAAAGCTTCGTAACGCAAATAGGAGCTGTCTTCCGTACATATGGATCATCATCCTAAAGAAAGCAATTATGCAACGGATAGTCAAACATGGACTATTCAAGATGAAACAGATTCTTTAGGACGATAGATATGTTTCATATCAAGTTCCAATAAAGAGGTAGCTTTTAAACCTCAACTTTGAGGCACTTTTGAAGAGGATCACATAGATTTTCTGTGATTTTATCAACATGAATGCATCCCATTGTCCGCACAGCTAGAGCACGCATCAGCGGATTTGGATCCTGTGAGTCCTACAGATTACATATCAAAAGAGAATCACAGCAAGCTTTTGACATCACATATCAGAGAATCACAGCAAGCTTTTGTGTTAAAATTATGGTATGTGAAGTATGTTTTGTTTTGGTGACCTTAAATTACTTGGTGCGTGTGTTTGTGTGTTGCTGTGTTTTGGTGACCTTAAATTAGTTGGTGCGTGTTTTGGTGACTTTAAATTAGTTGTTGGTGCGTGTGTTTGTGTTGTGTATTTTGGTGACCTTAAATTAGTTGGTGCGTGTGCTTTTGAGATTTTGTGTTACAGTGCAAGAGACAATAATGAGAGAGAGAGAGAGCATAACCTTCATCTCTGATGCCATAGGTCGATAAGCAAGCCCTTCTATGACTTCCTGAACAAACCAAAACCGAATTTTATTTAAATGCTTTTACTTTAGATACCAAACAAACCAAGACCAAATCTTCTAAACCTACAGTGTTATGTTACCTCGAGGAAGGTTCCACATGAGAGTGATATAATTTAACTGAAGAGGTCCAACAGCTGCAAGACCGAATGTGTTCTTGTTGACTTGAATCATGAAACCATCAAGCACCACCTGCGAGTTGTTCTCGAAGAGCACACTGTAGAATACTTGTCCTTCCCTTCGGGTTAATTGAGCACTTATCTGCAGACCTTAACCGGTTGAAACCGGCACAACAAGTGGCAACAGAGGACTGCGAACAAGTTCATAAGATTTGTTTAAGATTCATTTATGAACTTCGAATAAATTCGCGTCACACTTATAGAGACAACATGAAGAACATCCTCGCACTAGTTCTTATCTAAAACTTTGGGTAAAATATACTAAATATGCATAAGATAACAAACGTGAAATAGGGGTAAAGAAATTACTCATCACCTCGGTCGCGGAAACGGAATCTGATTCCGGTTAGGTTAACAGAATCGCGAAAGGAATTGATGATGCTGGATGATTCCGAAGAGATGATCGTCCATCTAACGATTCTATCCATGAGAGAAGCTGTTTGAGTGGGCGATAGTAGAGAAATTACTCAGATCAATCTTTACCTCGCTCGCGAAATCGGATTTGATCAGATTTACCGAATCGCGAAAGTAATCAAAATCGCAGAACTCCGTAGAGATGACCGTTTATCGAATTGTTAGGAACCGTGAGAGTTGGAGCCGGTGATGGAAAACCCAAAGCTTGCCATGGGAAAGGAAAAAAGAGAGAGAACTAAAATTAAAAATGGGAGAATGAAAGAAAAGCTTGCATTTGTAGTCCGTTAACCTATTATTTACGAAAGTACCCTTGGCTAAGCCGCGTTAGATCATTGTTTGAATTGGTATAAGATTTTTGACCGTTATCTGAGTATTTTTACCGTTCAAAATACTACAGAGAATTCAAATTATAACATTTTCTACCAAAAACACCCCACTGCTTCCACCTCCAAAGCGATGAATGTGGATATCAAAAATCACGCTAGATATTGTTCATTTCAGAAAATGTTAAAACCCACTAATATTCTCAATTGTTAAAGAGACGGATTTTTTTTCTTTTAAAATTTGGATGTGGATGACCCTGATCAATATATACCAAAATATAGCCAATTAGTCATCCACAATAGAAAGACACTATTTCAATAAATTACTGTTCAGTCAAAAAAAAATTTGGACTTTCCTAAGAAGATAAAAGCTCAATAAAATAAAAGCATGTTCAAAAACAATAATTAGAAGCAAAGAGTGAGCAATACATATACCATTCTAAAAGCGTCCAAGAAGGGAAGTAACACAAACAGAGGTTTTATTACATACACACTAATCTGAGTAAAGAAAATGAGGAAACAAAAGAATGTGAAAACTTTGGGTTTTTAACCTTGCGAACAACAATGGAATCATCAAGCCTTGAAGAGAAGCTCAAGGGCTTCGAAAAAGAGAGGCGCAATCTCAGGAGTGGGAGTTTTCACTGCGCATTTGAGACCTGGTTGGCCCACCATTGCAGTGAGTTCGATCAAGAACGGTACATCTCTCGGAACCTTCGCAGATAAATAGATCACGTCTTGGCTCCCGTTCTTGCGCTTTGCTATGAAGAACATGTTGAATGCTGTCAGCAAATCAATAGTTGATTCCACGCTCGTGATGGTGATCCCGGGAAATTCTCTCTGGACTTCATTTGAGTCTGGTAACGACCTCCATGTCTGAAAAAACAAAAAAGAATGTTCATTCACTGATAACTAGATAAGTATGGGTGTTTAAATCCAAATGAACCAAAACCAAATCTTCTAAACCTACGGTGTTATGTTACCTCGAGGAAGGTTCCACGTTCCATTCTACCGTCTTCACCGAAAAGAGCATGAAGTATGATCCTATCGTTGAAGTACCAAACAGGCTGCTGATTGTTTTTGACAGCTACTTGTAAGAGCGAGCTTGGAGGCCCAGCAGACATGTTCTGCAACAAGACCATAGGTAGGATTGTCCTGGCGGATGTTCCGGGTTGCAATGGCGCAATCTGAAAACAGTACAAACACGAGAATGATATCGGTTTCGAAAATTCAGACGTTAAGTTTCAGACGTAAAGAGTGGACTCAGATATAGTTTACCTGAAGAGGTCCAGCAGCTGCGAGACCGAACGTGTTCTTGTTGAACTGAATCATGAAACCATCAAGCACCGCCTGCGAGTTGTTCTCGAAGAGCATACTGTAGAATACTTGTCCATCTCTTCGGGTTAATTGAGCACTTATCTGCAGACCTTGACCGGTTGAAGCCGGCACCACAACTGGCAACAGAGGACTGCGAACAGTTTCATAAGATTTGATGAGACTTAGACAAGGGGAATAGATCAGACGGAATAAACTAAAATTTCATGAACTCACCCAGAAGGAGTCGTGGGTTCATCAACCGGGACAATTGCGGCATTATCCAAGCCCATCAAGTCACCTAACAGATCGGGCACAGGAGCTGGGACTGCCGGTGCAGGAGCTGGTTGTCTTCCCGCAGGGTGTGCGACATTACCCAGAGTAGCTGGAGGAGAAGCTGCACTATCAACTGGATTACCAGATGAGTATCCTGCTTCGCTTCCTTCAGCAAAGTCCTCGTCCTCTGTCTTCTGAACTGTGGTTTTCAAACGGGTCACAAAAGCCTCTGGCGGTTTGTGGTACACAGAGGACAAAGTGGAAATGTTTGTAAGCAGCTCATCAAGGAGTGATGGTTCGAGTTGGTTTGAGTCGTCAGTAATCACGGGCTTCTCAGCTAAAACAACATCCTTCGCCGCCTGATAAAGAGAAATGATGATATTAGCACAATAGATCTCAGGATGACAGACAGAGAGCTCAAATGGGTAAAAGATGTTTGTTTCTTGATTAGCTGAGTACAAGAAAGCTAAAGAATATCAGTGTAACACAGACCTCAGGGTCAGTAGATAGAAGACGCCAGTATATATATGCACGATCTCTGAGATCAGGATTATCCGTCTCCACAGTAGCGTTATTCAAGACAACCTGTAAAATCAAACCAACTGGTAAAATCTGCCTGTCGTCACATACACCTACAAGGATCGATCATTATAACAGTAGGGAGCTTGAGGAAGGGAGAACCTGAATCATTTGTTGAGGGCCTTCAGTTGGCTTCTTCAGAAATAGCTTAACAGTAGCGGTCAGAAGCTGCAGCTGGACCTGCGCGGGTTCCTCAGGAAAATTCTCAAGGAAACTCTCAAGAAGCTCATCAGCATTGTCAATTCTTTCAGCATATTCACCAATGATCCATATCATAGATGCCTTACATGACAAAAACAGATGCCCGAGTGTAAGTTTAATGATCCAAGATTATATGAAGATGGGAAACTTCAATTTTACAAACCCAGATAGTTCATTACCTTAGCTTCTGGTTCATCCAAAGTGTCTAAACTCTCACAGAGTGTGGCGATTATGGACTCATACCTATGTGTTATTTTAAATATCATAACGAAAATTAAAATATAACTTAGAGATTTTCAAAATGTCATTACGTCAGTGACTGAGAAATGTCAACTTACGTGTTTGGATATCTTCTGAAGATATCTTTGATGACAATAATGGCTTCCTGGACAACATAATTTACTTTGATCTTGATCAACTCAAGCAAAACACTAATGCAACGTTCTGCTGCTCTCTCTAGTTTGATAGCACAACGGCCTATCGCACGAACAGCCTTTCTAACAAAATCAACATCTACTTCCGTTGCATATTCTTTAAATTCCAGAAGAACCTACAGTGGCAGTTTCCAAAATTCATAAATATATGTACCAACAATAATCGGGATATACTGAAGATTGTTTAGTGAAGATACCTGGTCTATGTTTCTGTCAGACGCAAGTTTTATCATAATCTCCAACTTCTCCATCTTAACATAAATTGGGTCGTTATACTTGCAGAAGAAAACCTAAAAGAAAAAAATATACATATCATTTGCAACATAATCAATAAACCCAAGGGTACATCAGTTGCTTATTCTGAATCTCTGAGGATATATGGGGTACAGGTCAAGCTACCTTAATTTCGTGGGCAAGGATAGTGGGTCGTTTCTGAACAATAAGATTAATGTTACGAAGTGCAACATATTGTATCTCAGGTTCGGCAGAAAGCAATGTAACAAGGGGTGGAGCCATCTTCTTGCAAAGATTCCGAATTACATCTGTACTAGTAATTAGTTCCATTTGTTGAAGGATCATCTGTAAAGGCAATAGCCAAAGACAGATAATAAGCGTGAATGCATTAGAAAATATGCAAAGGTGTAGTTATGTTTTACAAGAAAGCTTGGCGAGCTACTAGAAACCAGATAGCAGTAGACAGGAAAACATTACTATGAAAGTCACCCACCTTAATAGCTGAAAGCACAACCGCGCAGTTTGCATGTTGCAACCTTGGCGTGACTCTTTCAACAATATTTTCAGCTTCACGGGGATCAGCTGCTTTATACCTCGATAGAGCATCTAATATAAAAACTTGACCCCACCTGTGATGATCATCATAGTCAATACTAAAAGTGAAGCTAACAAAAGCTTATCTAGTTTACTTATTTTATGGATGTCTTCCAAATGTTTGCCGATATAAACTTCTAACAAAAATAATACTCAACTGCCGCTTGGATATAGATACAATGACTAAGGACATACCACATCAAGCAAGCCATTTAATAACCCATCAGCATTCCACAAATCAGAAATATCTAGGTCAATAGTCTGTACATTCCTAAAGCTTACAATGGCTGGCTATATATATTCAACATCAAACAGAATGTAGTGAAACTACGGAGACGGAGATGAGGAGAGGACTTACTCAGTGCATTCATTTAAAGCGGTAAGGAGCTTCGTAAGGGTGGTACTATTGATCTCAAATACGGGGCTAGTACTATTCTCTTGAATCTCTGCAAGGGCTGCGACAGCATTGGCAACGACCATGGGGTTATTATCTGATATCAGATCCTTCAACGCGTCAAGGAAACCCCTATCCTCAACCAGTTCAGCATTTATGTCAAAAAGCTTAGCAACGCAAATAGCAGCTGTCTTCCGGACATATGGATCATCATCCTAAAAAAAACAATTATGCAAAGGATAGTCAAAATATTGACTACTCAAGATGAAACAGATTCGTTAGGATGATAGATATGTTTCATATAAAATTCCAATGAAGAGGTAGCACTTAAAACTCAACCTTTAAGCACTTTTGAAGAGGATCACATAGATACTCAGTGATTTTATCAACCCGAATGCATCCCATTGTCCGCACAGCAAGAGCACGGATCAGCGGATTTGGATCCTGTGAGTCCTGCAGATTACAAATCAACAATTTTGTAAAGATCACTACACCAGATGCCAGTAGCTTGAGTGTAGGCTCAATGGCAAAACCAGATGCCAGTAGCTTGAATGTTACCTTTACAAAGGTATTTACTGCAAGAATAGCAAGATCTGGCTGGCTTTTCGCGTAATTTATGAGATAAAGGTAAACAAGCTTCTTCAGCTCCAGATTTTCGGTTTGCATGCAATTGACTACATCAGTGAAAAGTGATGAAACATCCTTCCCAACGGTCATCGCCGCAATAACCTTCTTAACTGCATCTTTTCTCTTATCCTAGGAAAGAGAGAGTATACAAGTAAAAAAAATTTTAAAAAACTGAAGCCAAAATAGAAAAGCATCCTTCCTTCTAAGATCAACAACATATGCATCTCACCGAACAGCGACTTTGATCTAGTAATTCTACAGAATATCCACGAATGCAACAGTTGAAAACGGATTGAACTGAACTTGTGCCGGAATAACCCTTTGCTGTCTTGTAGCACAAAACCAAACTGTGTGCATCTTTACCACCATGCACAATCGCAAAATGGAACATTCCTACTTAAGATAAGATTGTCTCTTCATTTGCATAGATAAGATCAAAACAGCAGTTCACTAAATAATCTCTGGTCCTCTAGAAAAAAT
This sequence comes from Isatis lusitanica, assembly GCA_900406415.1. Classification (NCBI taxonomy): domain Eukaryota; kingdom Viridiplantae; phylum Streptophyta; class Magnoliopsida; order Brassicales; family Brassicaceae; genus Isatis; species Isatis lusitanica. The sequence goes on from OVBB01000298.1 coordinate 28,108, forward strand.
ATGCGCCGATCCATAACGAACAGTTCTTGATACACCAACCTAAGTTGGGTTGAAGTTACTACGAGGTTGCACACTAGCCATTCTCAAACGTATCAAATTCTCATCCAATTCTAACTAAAATCCCAAATCAATTACAGAACACAACACTACAACATACGGTGTTATCCCAGTTTCTATAAAATAACGCCAACTCCACGACACAGCAACCAACTTTACCAATTAGATTCAAATCCAGAATTCTACACAGATCTACCAAAAACGAATAAAGATAACCAAATTATGAGGAGAGAAGGATCATAGATCGTACATGTAATAATGGTGGATCACAGATCCACGCATAAGACTGTAAAAGCATAGACCGAAAGAGAAGAGTGAGATCGAATAAAAACCTTGTACTGCGAATTAAGCTCTTCCTTGAGCTCAGGGATTTCTCCCTTCTTCGTCGTCGAGAAGTATTTCGAATCGTGACCGCTCATCGCTCTCTTCTCCGATCCGGCGCTCTTTCTTTTCGGAGATTCTGTGAGAGAGAGAGGAGAGAGAGAGCCAGACGATGACGGAGAAATGCTGGAAACGGGAGACTCCGGTGGCTGCTTTTCTCGACTAACGGGCCGATTGTTTAATGGGCTTTCTGATAATTTTAGCCCACTTTAAGAATTGTTCAACGTGGCTTTTGAGAATTAGCGTGAAATAGCTCTCAGTAGTTGCTGTCTTGCTTATAGTGATACATTAACACTAAACAAAAACAAGAAGTCTTCTCATTTCAATAAAGAATCATCTTCTCAAATAAGCAATATTTCTTATGAAAAATAAGGCTTTACGTATGTAAATTTATTATCGTTGTCATTGTTATTTTTTTTTTTGTTCGACATTCTTTATTGCAGGAAAGTAGGGTAGTTTTTTTTTTTTGTCATATGTTGTTTTATTATAAAGTGTTCCAAGAAACTGAACGCTATAATAGCAATGCAATAGAACTCATGTGATCTGACCAACAACTATGTTTGTAAGTCTCCTAATCTTGTGAGCTTTGTCTCGGATGTTTTTCCATAAGACAGTCGTAGCTTACGATGGACACGGATATCCCAGCTAAAACTTGATTTTCTCTATATGTTAGTTCATAATTTTGATTTTCTTTAAATAATTAACATAAAATTCATGGTAATATCCTAGTTAATTCAAAATATATGATAGTGTTCCTAGTTAAAATTTCTCCTAGATCAACTACTGCCGGAAAATACAGTAGTTAACCTTGGTTAACCCGATTAAATCTTTCTTTACTTTTAAATTATAGAACCCTGATAACATTCGTAACATAATTGGTAAAAGAATTTATATTGACACAGTACGTCCAGTAAAACATCAATATTGCTCATATTAGCTACTTTTTATCTAATAAACATTTTATACCGTGCGTTGGGTAAAAGTAACTTTTGGATCCATAGGTAACTAGAGAAATGCATCATCTGGCGTCTCTCTTCTGTGGATCTAATATCTAACTTAATTGTCTATACATAGGGAACCTAATCAACTGGCAGCAGACT